>JAFEMH010000292.1:622500-873683 GCA_022495995.1 Adenophora triphylla var. japonica | reverse complement strand
GACCGATCGCTCGGAGTGCATCATATCGGCGGGAGGCTCCTTTGGTGTCCTCGAGGCGAGTTCACGCCATGCGGCGCGTCACCCTCTCTCCCGGATAATATGCATCGCGAGTCGGACCTCTCGAAATCCTCATTGCACAGTCCAGGATCTCAGCGCCCTTCGTTGCGCCACCTCAAGCGATCCCGGGGAAGAATATCATCCCCTCATCTGTCTCGGCCTCCGTCAAGGAAGGCAATCCGCGTACACGAGGTCATACGCCCGGGAGCTTATCTTCTCCGGGCATGCTTGGACCAAGATCTGCATGGCCGGATACGCCCCAGACGTACTCCGCCATTGCCGCCACATCGTGACATGGAAAAACTCCAACGCCATTACTGCGAAAGGTAAAAATCCAATCAATCCGGTGCAAAAGAAAAGTGCGTGCTCAAAAAAAAAAAAAAAGAGAGGAAAGCAAAAGAGAGCTTATACCTCCAGGGGCAAACCTTCAGCGGTACAAAGAGCTCACAGCCTTGAGGTTTGTACCTATCGGAAGCAAAGTAAAGCTCTGCCCATTTCGGCCTCTCCCCACGAGACATCTCAGGCCGTCTCCATGTCCTCCAGGACCTCAACAAGGCAAAGCTGCCGTCCCTCGGCATGCCCAAAGAGGGTGCTCGAAAAGGCAAACCACAAGAAGGCCACTGGCAATCGATCGGCGCCTAACCTCTCCTCCCCCGGCCTCGTAGCTCGCTATGGTCTCCACAATCTTACCGTAGACCACGGCATACTCCATCCCCATCCCCTTTTTGGGAATAGGGGAAAATCCCGAAGAGCACTGTAGATCGGCATCAGCTATAGCGAATCCCGCCACTCAATGCTTCTGCGTCCATTAAAGAGACAGGTGTAATCGCGAGCGTAATCGGAGGGCGTAACCGTAGCCTCGCCCGGAAGAAGTGAAAGGTGTGGGTCGCGTCCCACCGATCTTTGCGCCGTGAGCAAACATCAAACCCTTGCTCTTAGGAAACTTGACCCGGCCCCTCAAGCACTCAGCGAACTCCCGAGCCCCGTCTCGACAACAATCTGTCTCGGACTCGGCAAAGCTCCTCGGCCCGCATCCGGGCCGATCCCACAAGTCAACCACGGACTCCACCGATCCTCGAGTCTTCATTTTGTTGTTTGCTCCGTCACAAAACGGTGTCCGCCCTGTAAAGAAAAAAAAAGAGAGAGAAAATGTCAAAAAAAAAAATTTTGCATTTGCATTTACACAAAAAAAAAAGAGAAAGCATACACATGCATTAAAAAAAAAAAAAAATCGACAGCATAACAGCATACAATGAGCATAGCCCCATTTTTCTCGCATAAAAGAAAACAGTTTTCAGCAAATCACAATGCATTCATCAAAAAAAAAAAAAAAAAAAGATGCATTCCTACGGAAGTAAAAACTCCGTCCCATTTTCATAAAATAACATGCATACCATCCATCATCTCAAAAAAAAAAATGCATACATGCATATCATCCATCTTAAATGCAACGGGAGAAAAAATCCGTCCCACTTTTCAAAAAAAATATATATCCTAAACATACATACATCCCATATTGGCAAAATGCCCATTCTTTCCAAACAAAATGCATGCATTGCATCATTCATCAATATCAATATTCAATTTCAAAAAAAAAAAATCATCATCATCAACATGCAATATTCAATTTCAAAAAAAAAAAAAATCACAATTTTCGAATTTTCACATGCAATTTTCGAATTTAAAAAAAAAAATGGCGAAAATGCCAATTCTTTTTCCCAAGCAAAATGCACATTTTGGGTTACTCACATAATCATCAAGATTCAAAGACAATGAACATCAATATTCAATTTCAAAAAAAAAAATTCAAAAATCACCTAAAATTCAAATTTCAAACAAGAAATCAACAAAGGGATCAAAGGGTTTCAAAGTATACCGTTCGGAGATTCGAATCGAAGCCCAAATGTTGCCAAGCATCGGGGTAGGGCTCCTCATAATCGATTGCGAAAGATTGTAATGCCTCCGCATCCGGACGAGCTCCAATCGTCTCTCCGCCACCGGGCCACGTCCTTGGCCTTGAAAAGCGCCTTCCCCGTGTTCCATTGCTCAAAAAATCGAAGAAAACTGAGGATTTTTGAAGCTTTTCTTGGCCAACAATGGCTTCTCCTCGGTTTTTTTCTCTCTCTCTCTCGTCTGTTTTCAAAAACTGAATGGGGAAGAAGAAAAGGGCGTTGGCCCTAATTAATACCCCCTGGTTTTCAAACCCTCTCCGCGCGGACAGGATTGCAAGGGTCAAAATGACCCTTTTGCCCCTTAAAATTCCAGGACTCTGCAATTCAGTCCCCAACTTGACAGAGTTAACCAAAGTTAACCAAAGTCAACCCCTTGTCAAGAAAATCATTCCCCGGCAGTCAAACGTAAGACCGATCTCCTTGAGAAAGATAACGAGATCCCGTATCTTTCATCAAAATTATCCCCGGCAGTCAAACGTAAGTCCGATCTCCCCGAGAAAGATAACGGATCCCGTATCTTTCATCAAAATCTTCCCCCGGCAGTAAAACGTAAGTCCGATCTCCCCGAGAAAGATAACGGATCCCGTATCTTTCATCAAAATCTTCCCCCGGCAGTAAAACGTAAGACCGAGTGCCCCGAGAAAGATAACGGATCCCGTATCTTTCATCAAAATCTTTCCCCGGCAGTCAAACGTAAGACCAATCTTCCCGAGAAAGATAACGGATCCCGTATCTTTCCCGGCAGTCAAACGTAAGACCGATCTTCCCGAGAAAGATAACGGATCCCGTATCTTTCATCAAAATCATTCCCGGCAGTCAAACGTAAGACCGATCTCCCCGAGAAAGATAACGGATCCCGTATCTTTCATCAAAATCATTCCCGGTAAACGTAAGACCGAGTGCCCCGAGAAAGATAACGGATCCCGTATCTTTCATCAAAATCCTTCCCGGCAGTAAAACGTAAGACCGATTTCCCCGAGAAAGATAACGGATCCCGTATCTTTCATCAAAATCATCAACCGGCAGTCAAACGTAAGACCGAGCGCCCCGAGAAAGATAACGAAATCTTGTATCTTTCATCAAAATCCTTCCCGGCAGTCAAACGTAAGACCGAGTGCCCCGAGAAAGATAACGGATCCCGTATCTTTCATCAAAATCCTTCCCGGCAGTAAAACGTAAGACCAAGTGCCCCGAGAAAGATAACGAAATCTCGCATCTTTCATCAAAATCCTTCCCAAGCAGAAAACGTAAGACCGATTTCGAGAAAGATAACGGATCCCGTATCTTTCATCAACCGGCAGTAAAACGTAAGACCGATCTCCCGAGAAAGATAACGGATCCCGTATCTTTCATCAAAATCATCCGGCGGTAAAACGTAAGACCGATTTCCCGAGAAAGATAACGGATCCCGTATCTTTCATCAACCCGGCGATAAAAACGTAAGATCGATCTCCCGAGAAAGATAACGGATCCCGTATCTTTCATCAAAATCATCCCGGCCGAGTCAAACGTAAGACCGAGTGCCCCGAGAAAGATAACGGATCCCGTATCTTTCATCAAAATCTTCCGGCGATCCAAACGTAAGACCGATCTCTCCCCGAGAAAGATAACGGAATCCGTATCTTTCATCAAAATTACCCCGGCAGCCAAACGTAAGACCGATCTCCCGAGAAAGATAACGGATCCCGTATCTTTCATCAAAATCATTCCACGACGATCAAACGTAAGACCGAGTGCCACAGAAAGATAACGAGACCCCGTATCTTTCATCAAAATCACCCCGGATAAAACGTAAGACCGAGTGCCCCGAGAAAGATAACGAGATCCCGTATCTTTCATCAAAATCACCCCTAAGAAAAGCGTAAGACCGATCTCTCTCGAGAAAGATAACGAGATCCCGTATCTTTATCAAAATCTTTTCCGGCGATCAAACGTAAGACCGATTTCCCAGGACGAATACGTCGATTTTTCCCAAAGAAAGGCTAACGAAATCCCCAAAGAAAATTAACGGAATCCCAAAAGCCAACGAAATCTCGAGTAAGACTCGAACTACGAAAGGGCTTGATTCCCACTAGGGATACGTAGGTAGCCTATCATTAGGTCCAGCCCCCCGACCAAAACGGTCACCCTCTCCTTCGGCAGCAGACGAAGTCCACCGAAAGGCCATTTCAAATTAAGGTTCGAGGCACCTAAAACGCCATCTTCAAGGTTCGAGGCACCTAAAACGCCATCTTCAAGGTTCGAGGCACCTAAAACGCCATCTCCAAGGTTTGAGGCACCTAAGACGCTATCACTAGAAAGCGATAAATCGCAATCATCCCCAGCCGAGCGGATAACCATCAGACCGAAAATGGTCATCTCTTATCCCCAGCAGAGTTTCTTTCCAGCAACCGACTGCAGAACTCGCTCATCAGGTTCGAGGCACCTAAAACGCCATCATCTCCAGGGTCAAAGACCCGAACTACGACTGGCTTGATTCCCATTCGGGATACGTAGGTAGCCTATCACTAGGTTCAGCCACCCGATCACTCGATCATCCTGCCAAATATGGAGCCTTACTCTTATCGACGACCCCGCTTCCTTCGAAAGCGCCGTCGCCGAGGGGCTACTGTAAGTGCTCCAATTTGAGCTTGTTAGAATTTTCGTTAGAAAATTAACGAAAGTTATAACATTTCTAACAATTCCTAACAATCCTAACCTTTCTAACAAAGTGAGGGTAAAATGGGCATTGTTATTTAAGGTTAAACCTTAAAAAGAATCTCAAAAAAGAAAAACAAAAGAAGAAAACCATAAATAGAAATGCTGGAAACATAAATTTGCTTAATTTGAATTTCAAAAAGAAATATTCCTCTTGTCCAAAGCCGGAGCCGCATTTAATGAACAAGCAGGCACGCCGAGGGTTCCCATCCGCGCGGATGAGTTTGTCATCTCGGAGGGCTATAAATTGAGCCCTCCAGTCACAAAAATAAGGAGCCACAACACATTTTTGCACCGAACCTCTGGCGAAATATAGAGAGAAAACAGTGAGAATTCACTTGAATTGTCACCATTTTCTCTCCAATCTTTCCCAATTCATACTCATCCACTCACTCTCATATTAAAGCCCTAAACACTCATACACTCAAGCCAAAAACTCAAGAACACAAAGAAGATTGGTAAACCCTCCTTCTCCTAACCCTAAATCTCAACCATGCATGCATTTGCAAACTACAAAATGTAGTTCCTTCATCTTCTTGCTCTAGATCTAAGAAGATCACCATGGAAGACCATCTCCATGGATGATCTTCTACAAAGATCAACATCATTTTCAAGTTCTCTTACTTTCTTACAAAGAAAACTCATTTTCAAAACCCTAAAAACCATTTTCATACATCAAATCTCATTTTCAAAAGGGTAAAATCCCCCTCCCCAAGCAAATGAAATGCTTAGTCCTAATGTACCCCAAGGATGGTTTGGTATAGTTGATTCACCACTAAAATGTCTAGTGATCACTAACCAAAACCTAGGGAAATGGGGACAAGCATGGATGCAAAACCCCCCTTAAAATCATATTTTCTTTCTTGAGAAGTTGCTGTCCAGTAGCAATTTTCTCAGACCTCAGTCCATGGTCTAATTTTTTGGACACAGATGAACTTGGAATTTGGTCTTGACTACAAAACACTTTTTGTAGCCAACATCCAGATCTTTCCATACATATTTTTACTTTATTTTTTGGGTTAGTAAAACTCCTATTTTCAAATTTTCTTTCAGAGGCTAGTTCATCAGCTTCTGGGAATTCAGATCTCATATCTGAGGTTTCCAGAAGGTTTTGACCCCTCAAATCTTCTCCAAAATGGAAAATTCCTTCGCACAAATCTTATTTAAGGTGTCTAGAACAACTTTAATTCTCTGAGTTTATCCATATTATGAAGTTTTAAGACCCTTGAATCCATTTCAAAATCAAAGGTCCACTGCCTTTTTCATTCTGGCAGAAATGGCTCTCAACTTCAAAAGGTCTTTTGAGTACCAAATCTCAATCCAAAAATCTTCCAAAAATTCATGGGATCAGTTTAAAGTCTTGAAAAGATATCCCTATTTTTACTTTTCTGAGTTTCAAAGTATTTTGGCCAAAACACACACGCACACACACACACACACACAAATGATTTTCAGCTTGGAAGACTCGTTTTACGAGGCATTCCGGGTGCACACTAACGTCCTTCCCGGCGTGTAACATGACCTCCGAACCTAAATCTCTGATCTCGGGCTTTTTTCAAAGTTTTGGCCCTCAAAATTAAAATGGCGTGGCGACTCCGTTTCGTTGATTTTTTCAAACAAAAATGGGAAAATTTTCGGATACATCACACATCATCACACGTGGCGACTCCGTTTTTCAAATTAAACCGGATGTCTTCAAACTCGCGTGAATCCAAAACAAAAAAAATTTGGGCACACATTCACAATGTGTCATGGTAAATTGTGAATAGGAAGAAAATAGACAAGTATATAATTAAAATAATATTAGAACGTGTTCTCGATCTTAATCTCTTAAAGCGGAATCAATTGATATTATGAATCTAGACTGTGTCAGTTAGGTTTAGGTATTGATTAGGGTTATTAGTGAATGTGTCATTGCTATTAACTATTATCAAAGGAAGAGATAGAGATTGAAATAAATCTCGTGATCGAGTGAATAGGGTAAAAGTGAAATGAGTTAACCGATGATATTTGAATGATAGACGGGAAAAATAATTGATCCAAAGTGCGTTCCTTTAATTGTTTACAACTTAGTTTAATTCCCGTCTTAGGAAGTTAATTAAAATTAATCTTAGACCCCCAATCTTGTCAAGTGACAATTGTGCAAATAAATAACCGTTCTTCAATGGATCGACCCTGGACTTGTCCTAGCTGCAGTTTTGTAGCCGAGTCTTGTCTTGGTAATTAATTTGTAGGCGTGCGACTTTAGCCTATCACATCCAGTAAACGGAGACAAGCTCCGTAGGTACTATGCCTGAAGACCGAGTCAGTTTCCCTCCCAAAAGTGCTAAAAGAGTAATACCCAACTAGGTTGAAAACCCGAAAGGGCGGCCTAGGTAAAAAACAAGGCCGCACTTCTCTTGTCCCTTTCTCTACCTACCCCCTCTAAAAAATGAACAACTCATAGAGTCGAACTACGGAGACCTGAGCCCCTTAGTCCTATTGTAAAAGGGGAACATAGGAAGCCGTAAACGGTTCGATCTAAAACATAAACAAAAATCATATTTCGTCATCGACACATTGATCAAGTCATGACTTCGTCTCGAAAAACTCTAATGCAATTCATATATTCATTACAGTTAAAAACTTTTTGATGAGTTCAAGCCCGGTCTACTCTTAAACTCACAACTAAGCTAAAAGATAAAAAATACATAACTAAAAACTAATGTGCCTGCAAGGATGATCAGTGGATACTCGAAGCTCTAGCCACTAGTGCTCGCGTCCCCTTCCTTCCTCTTCCATCTCCTCCCACCGTGCCTCGTGTTCTTCCTAGGCACAGGAATGATGTCCATCCTCCTCCTCCCTAGCTCTGGCATAGGGGTCGGGTCCATCAAGCCTGCCTTTATCAGAGCTTAGGTCTTCTGGGCCTCGTCTCTGATCTCCTGCCTCCTGGGTGGCACCATAGGAACCCTGTCTCTCTGACGTTCCACTCTCACCTCATAATCAAGCATGTCATCCCCGCTCCTGTCGTAAGGACTAGCCCTCGCCTCGGCTCTCCTCAACACTGAAACAGGGACATCTTCTGGTCCCACAATGGCCTCACGCCTCCTCATAAGAACCACCTGAGTCTCCCCCATGTGTCTCTCGTACCAATTTATGTACCAAGTGGACAGAAAAATACACTCCGAACTCCTGAGAAGGACCACAGGAGGGAAAACATGGATACTCAGGAGAAGAAGGAAAATGTAGATAAGTCATCCATATTAATGGAAATCACCACCCGGGTAGCAATATCATCGCAGCCCTCCAAAGGAACCTGCTCTATCCCGAACTGTCGGAGAGCTAGAGCTGAAATGTAGAAGGTAGATCAACAAAGCCCCGAAAGCATGACTACCTGAGATCCATCCTGGAGCGTCCTCCAAGTCTCTATCTCCAAGTGCGGAATCCACCATCGGATGTCCTGGGTACGATGCTGAGCCATCCAGCGCTCCCACGAGGCCTGATCCTCGATCTCGACAGTGACCCCCTCCTGGCAAAGGTCCATGATCTGAATGTATGTGAAGCCTCCCGCAGGACCCCCAGCCTCTCCATCAGCCACATCGACAGCAGAAACGGTCTTCTCCCGTGCATGTACCGCTTCCCGACAGTCAACCGGTCAATAGCATGAAGGGTCTCTCCCAAGATCAAGGGAACTATATCCCGACCCAAATAACAGTGAACAACAACGTCCAACAGAGACCGATGGCACATCCCAAAGGAACAGACCATGAATAAGAACCCGATTGCACAAAGAGCAAATGCATCCCATTAGCAATCACCAACCATACCCAAGCTCCTAAACCTATCCGGGAGACCCAAAATGTCAAAATAGTCGGGTCCTCGAATCATACCTCGGGCTTCCTCCGGGGAGATTTGAAGGAGACTAGATATTTTGTTGAGAAAAGACATCCCTCAGGGCAAGGGAAGTGCAACCTCTTCCACCTCAGGCCCTCCGAGTAAAGCCCTGAAATCTTCAAGGTTGGGAACCATCTCATTGTAAGAGAAGCAAAAGATGTGCCTCCGAGTGTCCCAAAATGCTGCGAAAGCCCTCATCAAGTCATAATTCGGGACTAAGAGACCACAAGGATTTGATTCTATACCCCTCTTCAAAGAACACCTTGTTCCCATGCATGATTTCTTGAGACCACTCCTTGAACTTGTTGAAGAAGATCATTTGCAACTCCTTTGGCAATTTAGGAGAATTCTTCATGTTTTCCATGGTTTTTTATGGTTTTGCTCGAGACTTCAGAAAAACAGAGAGGAAGATGAAGGGGAGAGATAAACCAGATCTGAGGTGAAAATTTAAATAACCTTGTCAGATGTTTTCCTTGTCCGCGCGGATGAGATTGCAGCCTCAATCTCATCAACGCGGATGAGATTGTCACCCAGTCAAAAAATTCCGATAGAAGTAAAAACTGTTGTTCCCTAATGAGGAAATGTTTCCCCAAACAGTCAAGCACAAACAAAAATAGCCCATCCCCCATTTTCCATTCAAAATCCCACATAAAACACAAAACTGGGCTCATGCAACTTGCATTCAGTACATAATTGACAAAGAAAACAAAAAAAAAACCATAACATATAAGGAGACAATAATGTATTAACCTAGTTATTACATTCCAACAATAGAAAAACAATGTGCATCAAATGTATATGTTTTCTCTCTCTCTGCCCTAACAGACGCAGTCACTCACCGTCAACCAGAGTCGCTGTCCGAATCAGAAACAGGATCATCCTCCCTGGCAATCCCCTTGCCGCACCTCTGCATCCTCCGTTGAGCCGTGCTCGGTCCCTCCGCAGTTGCCTCCGGGAAAGCCATCCCCGGCTCTACGTCATCCTGCTCAGCGTCAGAATATGTGTCCTCAGGATCAGCAGGCATGCCTCGATGATGTCAGTAAAGAAATTGTATCCAAAAGAGAAGGCATCGGAGCTCTGGCTATACGTCCCCTGAGTCTGCAAGGGAGTCTCGTAATCCCCCTGCGGCTGAAAGGCGCCATAACTCCCTCGGTGTGAAGAGGAGCCCTCACCAGCTCCGCCCTGTATGTAGCTCGGTCCCTCCATGCCCCTGAAGATGATGTGGTCCCGGGAGATCTCTACGCTCCTATCCATGTAAGGAGAGAGAGGGACGTCAACCAACTGCTGCGAAGGAGTCAACTCTCTAGGCTGGGAGCGGGGAGTCTCCATAGATCGTCTGCCTGGCATAGTCCCGCTGGCAGGAATAGGCGACCTCTCTCTCGCAAAGGCACTAGGCGCTAGTCGCGATGCCCTTTCAGAACCCCGAGTATTCTCCCGCGTCACGAGGTTGGGGATGAACCTTTTAGCCCTGATGACCTGGCGCAAAAGCCGATCGATAACCCGGGCCGAATACTGCACAAAAATGAGAGCATCAAAAAAACAGTCGAAGCAATGGCAAAGGCTAAGTAATCAAAATGCGATCAGCACATACCTGAGCATACGGTCGGAGCCGAAAAGCTCGCGGTGTCACCTCTGGGAGGGGTATCTGCGCCCTCATCCTAACCCCCTCCTGGGTATATGAGAAGTTAGCTCTAGAAAGCCTGACGACCGAAGTCCCCTCCCTCGCCAGTACCTGAGGCATCTTCATCCTGTGTCTCACAAACGCCAGATAAGGCTCATGAGTAACATACTCTTTAGCAGGCTGCCCAGCCTTAAACCACTGCCAGTTCGCTGACCCTTCCCGGGGATACAACATGCCCTCCGGAGGCTCAACCGGCGTCAAAGGGGCCAACCCTAAACCGTGCTGTCTCATCACCCTCTCCCCCAGGTAATAGACATCGCAGGTAAGACCCCACAGGATACACCTCCGCTCCGTCCAACGCTCGGCACCGCCCAGCTGGTCAACCTCGAACCGACCACAGGGATAAAATTGACCCTCTCACTGGTCTTCGCCATAAAAAATGGCACCATGTCCTAGTACCTCACCTTCTTCCTGGTCTTTCTGGTCCTCTTCACCCGGACATCCTTTGTCCACCAAAGCATAGCCGGGTATGCAAAAGCCTCCCCCGGGATATGATCCCACAGGGCGCATCCAAAAATTTCAGAGCCCAGACCTGCATCCAACAAGAGAAACCTATCAAATACAAAGATGCATATACAATATGTATAAAGGAAAAAAAAAGAAGGAGAGAGTATACCTCCAATGGGAACTCAAAACAGGTCAGGGAAGTGGACGCCTTCCTGCTATACCTGTCCAGGGCGAAGTACAACTCCGCCAAACCTGCCTCTCCCCAAGCAAACTCATCTATCCTATCTATGTCCGCCAAAGACCTCAGTAAGGCAAACACAGCTGTGCCCTCAGCATGCCCAAATAAAGTGCTAGAAAGGGCAAACCACAAAAAGCAGCGGGCAATCTGCTCAGCCAAGATGGTCTGATCTCCCCTCTCAGACCGAGTTATGCTCTCGGTCAGCTTCGCAACCACCACGGAATACTCCATGCCCATCCCCTTCCTCGGCATGGGAACGATCCCCAGTAGATCCATCAGCTCCCTGTCCGTGTACCCGTCATGCCACTCCAAGCTGAGCCCCTTAAAAGACATGCCAGTGATAGCGACATAGTCAGTGGGGGTCACGATAGCCTTCCCCCAAAAGAAGTGGAACATGTGGGTTATTTCCCACCAGTGCTCGATCAGAGCTAGATAGAGCCCCTTGCTCTTATGAAACCCCGGCAACCCTCTCAAGCACTCAATGAAACCGTAAAGGTTAGAGGCCACCACAAGCTGGCGAGGACTCCTGTAACCCTCCCTACCAGCTGTGGGCAATGCATCCCAAAGCCTAATGACCGCCTCCATGGACCCTCGAGTATTTAGCTTTTCCAACTTACTTTGGATGACATCTGCTCTCCCCTGAAAGTAAACACAACGCAAGCATGTCAACAAAATTGCAAACATGACACAAACACAAACAGAAAAGAGAAAATAAACTCCATCCCATTTTTGGACACATTTTTTCTCCATGCACTTTATTTTCATAAATCTAGCATGCATACATTTCTTCTCACATTCAGTCATCATGTTATCAAACATATGCTCACAAAAACAAGTTTACATCACAAAAAATCTCACATGCAAGAGTCCGTCCAAAATTCGGCAAATTTGTACCCACTTTATTTTCACATTATGCAAACTACCCATGTTTTTCATAAACAAATTTCATATTCCTACTACCCATGCTTTCAATTAAACATATGCATCGTCAATTTCATATTCCAACGGCAAAATCAACAAAAGTCCCAAATTTTGACATTCAAGCCCTAAATCTAGCATGAACCAATTTTGATGAAAAATCAATAAAATCGACAAAGTTGAGTGTCATACCATGCGAAGATCCTCATCGGTGGCCCAATGTTGCCACATATCTGGGTAAACTTCGTCGTTTACCGATTGCGAGAGCGTGTAATGGCGGTGCATCCTCACCAATTCAAGCCTCTTCTCCTCAGCCTCTCTACTCACCCGACCTTGGCGGATTACATTAGCTCCTTCCCCTCGCTCCATAGCCTTGATTTCGAAGGTTTCGGAAAGGATTTTGGACAACAATGGAGTTTTTCTCCCTCTTTTTTCTCTCTTTCTCTCGGATGCTGTTTGAAAAGAATGAAGAAGACAGAAACGTCTGTTTAAATCTTGGAACTCGTCGCCCTGCCGATCTGGTCCGTGCGGATAAGATTGTAGGGTAAAATCCCTACTTTACCCTTTTAATTCTGGCACTTTGCATTCAAATCCCCAGTCTAACAGAAAGTTAACAGGAGTTAACTTCCCCCAAAGGAATTTAACGAAAGTCCATTTCCTTCCTAATTTCCAAGCCCGGCCTCCAAAGTAAGCCCGTCCTCCTTCAATGGAATTTAACAGAAGTCCATTTCCTTCTAGATTTTCAAACTCGGCCGTCATCGTGAGCCCGTACAAAGAATACATATCCCCAACAGATAAACCCCGGCAGTTATCGTAAACCCGAATTTCCCCCAGCTAAGCAAACCAAGCAAATCTGCCGTTAGTCGAGTCTACCTTCGGCAACGCCTCCGTTAGTCGAGTCAACCTTCGGCAACGCCTCCGTTAGTCGGCAACGCCTCCGTTAGTCAAGTCTACCCTCGGCAACTCCTCCGTTAGTCGAGTCTACCTTCGGTAACGCCTCCGTTAGTCAAGTTTATCTTCGGCAATGCCTCCGTTAGTCGAGTCTACCTTCGGAAATGCCTCCGTCAGTCGAGTCTACCTTCGGCAACGCCTCCGTTAGTTGAGTCTACATTCGTCAACGCCTCTGTTAGTCGAGTTTACCTTCGGAAACGCCTCCGTTAGTCGAGTCTACCTTCGGCAACGCCTCCGTTAGTCGAGTCTACCTTCGACAACGCCTCCGTTAGTCAAGTCTACCTTCGGCAACGCCTTCTGTTGGTCCCAAAGGTGGAAACAAGGGTGAAAATACAGCTAGAGGGGGGTGAATAGCTGTTACAAGTTTTTCACCCTCTTTTAAAAACTAAACCTCTAAGCTTATAAAACCACTTGTAGTTGATAATTACTGTAAGTAGAGATGTAAAATGCACAGAGGAATAATAGAGATACAAAGCGGTTTTGGAGCGGGTTTGTAAAGCGGTTTGATGATGCGGTTTTGATAAGTGCAGTTTTACAAACACGTGTGGTTTTGACAATGTTAACTCCAAACACAATTCTTAATGATGGATAGCTATAAATAAGATCAAACAGAGACATAGATAAATAATTAGTAAGCACAAGAAAATAAATGCAGAAATATAAGAGCACGCAATTTGGAGTGGTTCAATTGATAAATGATCTATGTCCACTACCAAGATGGTTAGTCTTGGATTTTCAAGAGTGATTTTACTATTGAGTATAAGAGATTACAAGTTACAAAGATTGATACTCAAATCTAAAATCTATTCTATGTAGATCAAATCCTAGACTATAACCAGTTATCTCAAATGAATAATCTATGTGATTAAACAAGTGAGGTGTGTGTGCATGAGAACAAGATCAAGGCTCTTTAAATCTTTGAGATGTAGAGCAAAATGATTCTTGATGGTGTTAAGGCTTGATTTCTGGGCTAGGATATATTTCTTGAAGCTTGAAGATGAAGATTCAAAGGGTTGAATAATTTCTGGGCACAGCTTCAGCTTCTATGAACACAACACTTTCAATTTTCTCAAGCAATCTTCAAATGGTGAAGATTAGGGGTATTTATACCCAAGCACCAAGGAACTAGTCGTTGGACACAGCTGTTGCAAGGACAGTACTTGATGCTTTCCCATTGGTCCACAATATCCACTTTTGTCCTTTGGTACAGCTACTGCAGATAAAGCTGATCAGGCTCCAGCTGCAAGCAATGAGGTTAGGACACCTGTCACCTTTTCAAGATCCTTGCAGATCTTCTCTGACATTGAATCACGTGACAAGATTTAGTGGTTGACTTTTGATATTGCTGACGTGGATTCCAATGGTAAAAAGTGGTTCACTTCAAGTCTTCAATCATTGGATGCGGTCCTGGTGTACATGCGGTTTGACAAGTGCGGTTGGTAACACCAGTGAGGTTGCAGAGTGCGGTTTAGGTTTTGAAATGCACAGGTGCGGTTCATGAGAAGGAACTATAAAACAGTTGCGGTTCTTTATAAGGCGGTTGCACTGTAGTTTGTTCAAAGGTAGTTTCAAAAAGGCGGTTCAGCACATGCGATTGCTTATAGAGAGGTTTGAAACTTTTTGAACTGCAATCCTCAAATCCAATGAGTCTTGTGCCAGTCTTCAAGCCTAAATTTAACCTATTCTATAAAATGGACTTAACTAAAAAATTGAAGTCTAAGATTCATTACATAGGGTCCTAAAGTCCTTAAAATAGACAGGAGGTTATGGTATCATTCAAATCTAATGCAAAATAGGAGGGTTAAACTATGCATACCCAACAATCTTTCCCTATTTGATTGATGCCATTACCTACTATAACTAAAGCAAACATTGTACTTGGTAAAAACATGTCCATAAGAATTAACGTGGTAATTCATGTCCCAAGTCAATGCACACACTTAGCTTAAGCTATAGATTTCTATACTATTGAAAGATGAAAATTTACAATATGGAAAGTATAGAAATGCATTCAGTGCACTTGAAAAGTATGAGTTTAAGTTTAAAGTGCGGTTTAAACTGAATGTTTAACCTTCATTTCAAAAATATGATTTTAAGTTAGAAAATATTTGAATGAGGTTATAAATCATAAGTGGTTTCATTGTTCTACAAACAAGCAGTTTGATATGAACAAGGTTTTGGAACCAATGATGCATTTTTCATTACTACCTCGAGCAGTTACAGTTGCAAGGTAGAAAAGAAAAATACAATGGTTACAAAAACAAAAGAGGTTGGACAAAAGGAATACATGAAGTGCGGTCCAACAAACAAAAGAGTTTACCAAAAAGAATTACAATGCAGAGGCAGTTCATTGTTGGTGCGGTTCCTGACCTTGCTGCTGCTGCTGCGGTTGGTTGACTTCTGGATTACGAGCTTGGTTTGATGCAGAGGTTTCAGTCTTTAAAGCTCTTCTAATCCTTCTGACTTCATCAGTGGTCCTTCCTTGAGCGGTCACCAATCTTCCTAAGGTATTCTCTTGAGATGCAAGCTTAAGATTGGCCTCACTGACTGCCTTAGAATTTTCTGAGACTTGAGCAGTTAGATCTTCAATAAAAGCATGGAAGGAGGAATTCAAAGAATTGAACATGATATGAATCTCCCCCTGAACTACTGCGGTCTGATTTAAAATAGCTTCTGACATAGGATCTAGATCAACAGTCACCTTAATGGAGGATTTCAGCTCATTAACTGTAGCTTCCAGTTTAGAGGTGAAACCTATCTTGATATTTTCAAGGCGGTCGTTGAACTCATCCCTGATCCCATTCAACTTGGCCATCAAGGCATCATCTAGAGAATTTGTTTTAACTTCAAGCTGAGATTTGACATTATCAACTTCAGATAGTACATTTGCTTCAACCGCATTCAAGGCAGTTTGAAAGTCTTGAGAGGGAAGCGGTTGAGAGTTGATGGCTTTGAGGATTTCAGCTTGAAGGGAATCAAGGGCGGTTTTGGAAGAGTTGTAGAGTTGAATGATCATTTCCTTCAGGTCAGTATCTCCAAATGATTGAATTTGAATGATTCCCTCAGCTAAATCTTTTTGAAATCCTTCAAAACAGGACTCAGCTGAGGATTTGACAATGTTTGCTAAATCCTTCTCCCCCTTAATGGCATCAAGCCTCTGGGCAAAAATTTTCAAGGAGTTTTTGTGGTCAGCCATTTGAAGGGTTTGAGAGGCAATCAGATGGGATTGAGTTTCAGCTTTCTTTTGAAGGGAGCGGTTGGAGGCTTCAAGGGTTGCATTAGATGCAGTCAGTTTGATTATATGGCCTTGGTTAATGAGAAGCTGGTTTTGAATGAGGTTAAGGGTTGAAAGAATTTTGGAGTAGTCAGTTGGAGGAGGGGCGGTTGAAGAAGAGGGAATATGGGTGAAAGCAGGAGGCAGTTCTGAAAAGGTAGGAGGGGCAGTTTGAGGTAATTGAGTGAAAAGGGTTTCGAATATACGTGCAGCAGGAATAGTATAGGATGAGGTGGTTGAAGTTGGAATAGAAAGTGTTTGGGTTAAAGTAGTATAGGTGGTTGGAATAGGGGTGGTTGGGATGGGAGCGATTGATATTGGAGCGATTGGGATTGACGTAGATGGGATAGGAGCGGTTGAGACAGGGGCGGTTGGGATGGGGGCAGTTTGGATGGGAGCGGTTTGGATGGGAGCGATTTGTGGAGTAATTGTAGAAGTTGGGGAAGTGGTTGTGATTGAGTTTGTATGTGTGGAAGGAGATTTTTAAGGTGAAGGGGTAGGAGATTTAGATGGGGTTGTTTGGGCACGGTTTGATTGATGAGGGGATGATTGGTGTATGGGAGAATTTGATGGTGAAGGAGTTGGATCCCTAAGTCTAGAGGTAGAATGAGCTGGGCCTGCAGATGGCTTGGAGGTCCATTCAGTAAAGGCACGAGGGTTTGAGGTAGTTTGGTTTAAAGGGGTTTGGAGATCAGAATGGGATGATGACTGAGAATGATATTGAGAGGAGGATGACTTATCAAAATAAGAAGAGGTCTCACCAGGGATTTTGACATGAGTTTGGGCAACACGTTGAAGAAAACGTTTTGGCCCTTTGGTGGGAGTGATCTTCTTTGCCATCATCTTGTATCTCCTCTTCTTGGGATTCTCCCCCTGAGTGGTTTCATCTCTAGGGTGAAGGGGAAATCGGTTTGGGAGATTGAGATTTTGCAGGTGAAGGCGGTTGGTATTGAATTGGAGAAGGAGGTTGGTTTTGAATGGGTGAGGAATTTTGAATGGGTGAGGAAGGAGGAGGTTGAACTGGAGGTTGAGTTAGAGGTGGAGGCGGTTGGGTTTGAGGAGGGGGTTGCGGTTGAGCTTGCGGTTGGGTTTACGGTTGCGGTTCAGGAGTAGTTGACTTTCCCTTTGCAGCTTTCCTCAGTGCTGCCTTTCTCTCCAACTTGTCAAGCTGTGCTCTATAAAAGGCAGCCTTATCCTCTTCTGATAGATTGGCAGTTGCAGTTTTGACTTTATTGGCCTTCTTGATAAGAGGGGCAATACCAGCATCCTCTTCTTCTTCAGATTCTTCATCAACCTCAGCCAATGGATCCTGCTTCTTCTTTCCTTTAGAGCTAGGGCCAGCACGTGATTTTGTTGATGCGGTCCTAGATTTCTTAGCAGGTGGTTCAACAACCAAATTCTTCTTCCTGGAGACCTTCTTGATTGCCTTTCCAAGTGCTGTGACAGTGGTCTCAGGAGTCATCTCAACATAAAAATCCATTGGTTGATGGGTATCAGCATCAAACAAGAATTTGTATTCAGCATTCCCAAAAGAGCATCTAAAATTATGACAGACTCTAGTCCCAAGAGATTCTTCATCACCCAAATGCACAGATAAGTCTGGAGTAGAAATCCTTAGATCTTCTAAGTGTTGGTAGCTGGCAAAAAGGGTGGTTAGGAGCCTGCAGAAGGGTCTCCATCTCATATGCTCATTTTTAATCCTGGACTGATAAGTATCAATGGAACTGGCTAGCTCTCTCATAAGAACCTTGGACCAGTTGAGCTTGATCATATTGTATATAGCACAGCAGTATTTCCACTGGTTGGAGGTGAAGTTATTGTGGTTACCAGTTTTCCCACAAACAGACTTCCCTACAAGATAGCCCAAGTGGCTCATCAATTCACCAAACTCCTTCCTTGGTTTCTTCTTATAATAGCCAGATAATGAGGTGAGCTTGACTGTTGAAAGAGCGGTTGCATCCATCACCTCTTGACTGACTTCCTCAGGGCAACCAGAAACATGGAAGTCAAAGGTGCTTCGAATATCTAGATGATCAATAGAGATTTTGAATCCCTCAACATCAGCAACCAAGCAGTTAACTTGTCTTCCATCAGCTAACTCTCTTTCACCAAATACAGCAGTTGCATAGAACTGATCTACAAAGGATGGAATGATATAAGATTTCTTATTGTTGAAGAGGGGAAGGATTCCAGAAGCACTCAATCTTCTTATCAGCTCTCTGCTTAGGGCATCATTCTGAAGCTCAGTCTCTATGATCTCATACCCTGGCAAGAAAAATCTTGGTTCCTACAAAGTGAAATATAGCGGTTAGATGCATTAAAGGGATTCAAAATGCACAAGCGGTTTGGGCACCCAAGCGGTTGGCAATGGTGCGGTTGAAGACATGAAGAATTCCAAAACTCAAGTGTATTGTGAATACAACTAAATGAAAGGGGAAAATATAAAACTGAAATTACTAGTACGTGGCATTGTAATCCAAAGTTATCCCACACATGCAAGCAGTGTTTTGGAGGGGAAGGTTATGGTGTCCAGCCTATATACTAAGTAAAATCTCAAAAATATTAAGCATGCAGTTACTAAGAGTTAAATACATGCGGTTTAACTAACATGCGGTTTCACAGATGCTCAGCATGCGGTTGCAAATTGGTCAAGCGGTTTGAAACATAGATTATGAAAGAATGCGGTTTCAAACTTGTGACACGCGGTTAAACATAAAGCGGTTCAAGCATGCCAAATAAAATCCAAAATTTCCAAAAAAAATTCGAAGTATGAAAAACAAGATTGAAAATCAAGACAATCCAAAACATAAGAAATTTCTAAAAAGGAAGATGAACAGACTCAAGAGAGCATGAAGAACACGAAGAACACCAAGAACAGAGATTCATAAAAAGTAACCAAAATCAACAAATAATATGTCAAAATGATCACATTGAGCAGTAGATTAACAATATAACAATAAAAGTTCATACTTTGCTCAGAGTCAACACGAAAAAGCAAGAACACTAAAGTGGGTTTCGAATGAGTTCACAATGAAAAATCCAAAATTAGTGTTCAAAACAGGAATGGATCATAAAATAAGTAACATATAATTAATCCATATGCAAATCCGAACAAAACCCAACAGAAATCATTCAAAATGATGAACAAATGAAGCAGTTATGAACAAAAATCAGTTTAAGGGTTTCGAAGCTTTCGAGGTCCAACAATGGCAGAAACACAAGCAAATTTGCAGAAATGAAAGAAGATGTAGTGATGAAGTTCATACCATATCAGTGAAGGGAGCCTTAAGAGCCATTGAAATTTTGAAGATTTAAAGTTGAAGTTTTTAGTTTTTAGGAAGAGAGAGAAGGTGAGTTGGTAGAAAGGACAGTGTGCAGAGATTGACAGAGTTGGAAGAGCTGGAATTTTGGTATTTGATTTGCATTTATAGGAAATTTTCAGAATATGAACAGTTGAAAAGACAGTTTGATTATCCCATAAAAGAAATCATTTCCTCTGTTGCACCCTTTCATCTCCTTCACCTTTGCCAATGACGGCTGACAAGAGAGCTTTTAATGCTAATGTTTCCTTTGCATTAAATGCATTTAAATTTTGAAATAACGTGGAAAAACATTTGTAAAAATGCCCTTATGTCAAAATGAGGACTGAAATAGAAATAGGAAACTTACCTGGAGTCCACGTGGCAGTGTGGTTTAAGAACTTTCAAACCGCATAGCTTCTTTAAAGCTAAGAAATTGTAAAATATATTTAAAAAATACCAAGTGTTGAATGCGGTTGATGAGTAAGCGGTCAGAATGCAGCATGCGGTTAGAACTACGCGGTTGGCTGCAAAGGCGGTTGACTACTTATGGTTTACATACACACGGTTCAACAATGGGAGGTTTGAAACCTCAACAGGAAGTACAACCTAAACTCAACACACAAGTTAGCAAATAACAAGTTATGGATTTATTTAAGTTCAAGCATAACCATTTCTCCTCTAAGGAAGGAAAACCTCTTGGAGTCAAGAGCCTTGGTGAGGATATCAGCAATCTGGTTGTCTGTCCTCACGTACTCTAAATGGATATTCCTCTTTTCCACATGGTCTTTGAGGAAATGATACTTGATATCTATATGCTCTGTCTTGGAATGCATGACAGGGTTATTGGAGACTGAAATTGTTGAAGTGTTGTCACACATTATAGGCAATTTCCTTCTTCAATTCCATAGTCCACCAACTGCTGCTTTATCCAGAGGATTTGACAGCAACAACTACCAGCAGCAATATACTCAGCCTCTGTGGTTGACACTGAAACTGAAGCTTGCTTCTTGCTGGCCCAAGCAACTAGTCTATTCCCGAGGAAATGACAAGTACCACTAGTGCTTTTTCTGTCAATAGTACAAGCTGCATAATCTGCATCTGAATAACCTACAAGATCGAAGTTCGAATCTTTGGAATACCAAAGTCCAAGGTTAGTGGTTTCAGATAAATAGCGGATTATACGCTTGACTGCAATCAAGTGTGCTTCTCTAGGATCTGCTTGATAGCGTGCACATACACAGACACTAAACATAATATCAGGCCTACAAGCAGTTAAATAAAGTAATGAGCCGATCATACCTAGATATAGGGTTTGATCTACCTTCTTACCTTTTAGATCCTTATCTAGCTTATTTCTGGTGGCCATTGGAGTATCATATGCTTTAGCATTTTCTAATCCAAACTTCTTTATCAACTCCTTGGTGTATTTGGCTTGGCTGAGGAAAATACCTTCTTCGCATTGCTTGATTTGAAGCCCGAGGAAGAATGTTAATTCTCCCATCATGCTCATCTCAAACTTGCTTTTCATTAGCTTCTCGAAACGCTTACAAAGTAACTCATTAGTAGAACCAAAAATGATATCATCAACATATATTTGAACAAGTAAAGTATGATCATTGTATTTGGCAATAAAAAGAGTTGTATCGATTTTACCGCGTTTAAATCCCTTTTCTAGTAAAAATTTAGAAAGAGTCTCATACCATGCCCTTGGAGCTTGCTTAAGTCCATACAAAGCTTTCTGGAGTTTGTAGACATGATTGGGAAATTTGGAGTCTTCAAATCCAGGCGGTTGGGCAACATACACGGTCTCTTGCAGTTCACCGTTGAGGAAAGCACTCTTCACATCCATTTGATATAACTTGAAATGCTTGAAAGAGGCGTAGACTAAGAAGATTCTGATAGCTTCCAATCTTGCAACTGGAGCAAAGGTCTCATCATAATCAATTCATTTTTCTTGCCTATATCCTTGTGCAACCAACCTTGCTTTATTCCTAGTGATGCTTCCATTCTCGTCCATCTTATTCCTAAACACCCACTTAGTTCCTATCACTCCTTGATCCTGAGGTCTAGGCACCAAAGTCCAGACTTTGCATCTTTCAAACTGGTTGAGTTCTTCTTGCATAGCAACGACCCAACTGGAATCTTGGAGTGCTTCATCAATCTTCTTGGGTTCAACTTGAGATAACAAGGAAGTATGCTCATCATAGTTCGATCTCCTTGTTTGAACACCGGAAAACAGACCACCAATCACATTAGAGAGAGGGTGACTGCTGACTTCACGAACCTTCGAGGGTAAGTCTGGTTGGACTGAGGTTTGCTGAAGATCTTCAATTGGAACATCGTTACATCCTTCAGCGAAGTTATGGAAAGTAAGTTGACGAAGAGGTTCAATAAGCTGGATGGGGGAATTCTCAACTTCATCTTCCCTTAGAGTTGCATCTGGAGTAGGAACTTCAGGTGCAGTTTCAAAGGTGCGGTTTGAGGGAATATCAGTTGAGGGTGTTGGATTTTGCGATTGAGGTTCAGGTGCGGTTCTAGAAGATTCACCTGTTTCATTATGCTCAGCAAAATCATCGGCAACATTTGGAGCCAAATGTGGCTCAAGAAGAGAATGCTCATCGAATGTAACATGGACAGACTCAACTATTTTTAAGCTAGTTTTATTGAAAACACGAAAAGCTTTTGAATGTTTAGCATACCCAACAAAAATACCTTCATCGACTTGGCTCCAAATTTACCTCTATTTTCTCTTCCGTTGTAGAGGATAAAGCATTTGCAATAAAAGATCTTGAAGAATGCAATGTTGGGGGTTCTTCCTCTCCAAAGCTCATATGGAGTCTTGTTATAGGTTTTGTTGATGAGGGAGCGGTTCTGAGTGAAGCATGCTGTGTTGATTGCTTCACCCGAAATGCCGAGGGCGGCTTGGCCAGATATCATTGTCTTTCCAGCCTCAATCAATGTCCTGTTCTTCCTTTCCACAACCCCATTTTGTTGTGGAACACCAGCAGTTGAGAAATTCTGTTCAATCCAATGGTCATCACAATACTGAGCAACACCGTTATTCTTGAATTCTGTTCCATTATCTCATCGAACACTAACGATGTCGTCTTCTTTTTGAGTTTGGAGCCTTCTAAAAAGTGCGGTGAGAATCTCATAGCAATCATCCTTGGAGATCATCATCTCAACCCACGTATATCTTGAATAATCATCCACCACCACTAAAGTATATCTACTTCCTCCAATGCTGGCAGTGGTTACGGGTCCAAACAAATCTATGTGAAGCAGTTGTAAGCATCTTGAAGTTGACGGAGCGGTCTTGCTGGTGAAAGACGACGCGGATTGCTTACCAAGTTGACATGCACTGCATTTCTCAGGATGGTGGTCAGCCACTTTGGGTAAACCACAAACGAGGTTTTCCCTACCAATATTTGCAAAATACTTGAAATTCAAGTGGCTCAACCTCTTGTGCCATAGCCAACTATTTTTGCTCACATTTTTAGCTACAAAACAGAGATTAGTAATACTACATGCAGAATCTAGATCAATAATGTAAATATTACTCTTACGAATCCCTGTGAGTAGGGTGACTCCGGAAATGCTATCTTTGATAAAGCAGTTTGATGACGTGAAGTTGCAAAGCATTCCTTTGTCGCAGAATTGAGAAATTGAAAGGAGGTTGTGCTTGAGTCATTCAACAAGAGAAACCTTCTCAATGGTTAGGATTTCTCTCCTTATAACACCATATCCAATGGTCTTGCCTTTGTTGTTGTCACCAAAGGTTACAGACAGACCACTTGCTTTAATGACATCTTCAAGTAATGATCTATCTCCAGTCATATGTCTTGAGCAGTCACTGTCAAGATACCATTCATTATCCTTGGAGTGACCAGCCATTAAGCATAGGACCTGAAATGTAAACATTAAGAACGAGGTCTCCCTTTATTCCTTGGGTCCTGTAGTTAGCAACCCTTCACGACCCACACCTATCTGACAGAAGGAGCTTTACTCTTTCTGGCATTGGAGGTGAACCACAAAAGGCATTCTGCAGCCTTGTGACCTAAACCATCGCACACAGAGCATTTATAAAAGCTACAAGCATCATGGGGTTTTACTAACTCCTTACTTTTCTTAGGAGTTGCATGCGGTTTGGGAGGCGCGGTTTCAGCCTTAACAAAGGGAATTGGCTTTGGTTTGACCACGTATTTTCTAGGAATGCTCTTCTTGCTTTTGAAGGTAGGAGGAGCGGTTGAAGAAGAAGGGTGGTCAGCCTTGCAGTTGCCAGCACCACCTGTTCCATCAGAAGCGGTTGGAGCAGGGATGCGGCCAACTCCATAAGCCGTTTCCTCTGAAGCTACACTCTCAGAATCCTTTGCTTTCATTTGAGAGTTCTTCCCATATTGTTTCTTTGGGTAGACATAATTAATTTGTTGTCCTTTACCCTTAGAACTAGCATGCTTCCCCTTAGGAGTTTCTTTAGTTAGTTTTAAAATTTCCTCATCCTTTTCACAACAGGATGCACACTTTTCCTCTTCACCAGATCCAAATCCTAGACCATCCTTAATTCCATTGGGAAGTTGGGAATCTATAATTTGATCCATGGTGACTTTTGACTTTGTCCACCCATCAATGATCCTTTGGAGATCGAGTTTCTGGGCAACTAGGTCATCATTTCGGAGTTGAAGTGCAGCAACCTTAGTTTCAAGGATGCGATTTTGGTCAGCAAGAGGAGTCATACTTTTGATTTGGTCCTTAAGATTTGAAATTTCAGACCTCATCACAGTTTTCTCCGTCTTGTACTGAGAAAGTTCATCATGAGCTAAACTTAAGGCTTTCTTAACATTAGAGAATTTGTGGATCATCATTTCTACTTTCTTGAACATCCTTTCATGTTCCACGGGAGAAACCTCTTCCACCACCTTTTTCAAAATTTTCTTCTTTGGAATTGCTTTTGAAGGTGGAGCATTTGTAGGAGGAAAAATGGGACGTGAATACGAACAATTTCCTATCTTAATGCTAGGAGTAAGTTTGATATTTTCATCCAACTTAAAATTTGGAATTTTTGTAGAAACCTCTTCTTCCTCCATATCTTGCAACTCGATTGACTCAGTATCTGACTCATCGGAAGCATCTGCAATTAAGCAGAGATTAACCTCTTCGGTTTCATCGTCACTTCCATCATCAGAATCTGTTTCAATCCAAGTTGCCAATTCCTTGGAATTCTCTTCCTCCTCAGCAACCATTCCCTTGCGACGAGAAAATTTAGCAGGAGAGGTTTTATTTTTCATGCATTCATATTTAGGCTGTGGACACTCAGATGCAAAGTGACCAGGTTTTCTACAGTTGTAGCAAACTAGATCACTCTTTTTCTTTGTATCTGCAGCCTTAGAAAATGTGTCATTCACATTATTTGGTTTGGATTTCTTACTAACATGATAGACATTATCAACATTATTCTCAACATCCAAGACATAAAGGCCATTAAAAGAATGAGCAACACAATAAAGCATGTCATTCAAATAAATTGAAAATTTCTTATTCGCAATAAGAAAATTGTAACCCTCATTGTCTAAACATGAAATAGAAATAATGTTTCTGCTCAAATCCGGAACATAATAACAGTTATTTAAAACTAAAATTAATCCGCTTGGTAAAGTGACTTCGTAAGTCCCTACGGCCAATGCAGCAACTCTTGCTCCATTTCCAACCCGTAGATCTACTTCACCCTCTTTGAGCAACCTTCTATTCTTTAGTCCCTGCACATTTAGGCAAATGTGAGATCCACATCCGGTATCTAATACCCAAGAACTAGAGGTAGAAAGTAAAATATCTATCACATAGATACCTGAAGTCATGGCAATCTCATTGCCCTTCTTCTTCAGTCCTTCCTGATAAAGCTTGCCGTTACGCCTCCAATGCCCAGTTTCCTTGCAATGGTAGCACACCGCATCCTTTTGGGATTTGGGTTTAGGCTTCTCGGAACGGCAACCTTTGCCTCGGTTTAGCAACTTTTGCTTTACCCTTGTTTTTGAACCCCTTTCCTTTATTCACCATCAACACTTGATTGGTTTTCTTGGTAATATTGTTCTCCGCATTCTTTAGCATCCCATGCAATTCAGACAGAGATTTATTCATCCCGTTCATGTTATAATTCAGAACAAACTGATTATAACTCTCAGGGAGTGAATGCAATATCATATCCGTAGCCAGCTCTAACTGGATAGGATACCCAAGCCTCTCAAGGTGTTCGAGGTGACCCTTCATCTTCTACACATGAGGCCCAACAGGTTGTCCTTCAATCATCTTGCATGAATGAAGAGCCTTCATAGTGTCAAACCTTTCCGTACGTGCTTGCAACTGGAACATTTCCTTCAAATGATTTCCCAAATCATAGGCTTCCATGTGTCTAAGGTCCTTGAAGAGCCTTACACATGGTAGCAAGCATCGTGCAACCAACATCAATAGAATCATCCATATGCTTCTTATGTTGGTCCCTTTCCGCTTTAGTTGCATTATCGGCCCGGCTCGGATGGAACGGGTCCATCGAGAATGTACAACTTCCTTTCTGTTTGAGAACAATTCCCAAACTGCGGATCCAATCCACATAGTTATTGCCATTCTCCTCTAACTTGTCCTTCTCAAGGGTGATCGCGATGACATGTTTTGATTATTGTTTACAGCCATTGATCTACAAAGATATGCAACAAGATATGAACACATATAAGTACCAATTCATTTAAGAGATTAATTAACGTATTTCACAAATACTCCCACTAAATTATATAACCTTCTTATACAAACATGTATAATATAATTTAATAGGCTAAGACCCAACTTTAATTTAATTTCAAGTCGACTATGGCATGACTGCTCAAAATTAAACTAAAAAGGTAGATAACATTTATCAATCATATCTATATATGACTCTTAGATCATTATGAGATTATAGACATCATATGTCACATGTTTCAATCTCATCTTATGCCTTAGGCCCAAAACTGTTTTGATAGCCTAATTGAGTTCAACCATGTTAAACGTATAGCAATCACTGTTTGCTCATCTTGATCATACAAAGATAGAATCAATGTACCTCGCTGTGGCGTAGCCTACATGAAACTATCCGTGTACTCACAAGTGTTTAAACATGGGTGGCATAAACAAACTCAAATTACAAAGAAGGTTCAATTTTTCATGCTTATCAATTACATCCCAAGGTTGATTCATGAAAACTATATGAGCATAATTATGAACATGGAATGATGCAACACATATCACATTTGATCAGTAATTACTAGTACGCGGCCACGTGCTCCAAGTTTATCCCACACTTCCATCGAAGTGCCTGTGGGGAAGGTTTTGGTGTCCAGCCAATATACCAAGTAATACTTCACAAACATCCTAGATTAATCACATTAATCATATTAATGAAATTGACATCCCATAATCTAGATTAATCATATTAATCATATATTACAATTTCATAATCATAGTATATCTACATATACAATTACTTCACAAGTAAAACTCATACAATTTCATATTCTAGATCATGCACATCATGAAAATTCATATAATCATATTACACAATTATCATGATCATCTAACTAAGCATCATGAACGGGGCTCTGATACCACTGTAGGGTTTCCGAGGGTCCATGCGCAGCGGAATAAGCAATAACTCGAAAAACCCCAAGCCCTAGAATCCGTTCTAGATGAATAATTAAGAAAGATGAAATAGAAATACCAACCTTGAATGCTTTTGCCTTTGATAAACTTGACCCAACTCCAGATTGAATGACCTTGTTAATCCTTGATGAACGAACGGGAATCACGAACTAAAGATCTTGACGAGCGAAGATCCTCTATGTGTATCCACGCGATGAACGAACCCTAGAACTCTTCTAGGAGGATTGCTAGATCCTATTGATTGAAACACCTTTCAATCAATGAAGAACAATGGATTTGGTAGTGTTTGATTCTCAATTTTCAATTGAAATCTCTCACTTTTAGTGTTTCTCTCAAGCCAAAACGTTCTAATGATGGCTAGGGCAACCAGGGGCAACTATTTATACGTTACAAATAAAAGCCCTTTGCGAAAACCCTAAAATTAGGTCATTTACGTATCAGTCCAGGCCCGACGGGACGACTCGTCCCCCAGGGCACGAGTCGTCCCCTGGGACCTTCCATCGATTCTCCAGCGTCCCCTCATAGGGCACGACTTGGCTTTGCTCACGGGACGAGTCGTCCCTTTGGGCACGACTCGTGCCCAGCACGAGTCATCCCTCAGACACCCCCATGATCCCGGCGTCCCTTCATAAGGCACGACTTGGTTCTACCATGGGGACAGTCGTCCCCCGAGCACGTAAAACCCATTTTCTTCATTTTTGACAATTCGTTCGATGCGTGTGACCCCATAGGACCATACTATGTTGGCAATGAGTCCGATCACATCGATCCTCATAAGACATGAGCGGACTCTAGCAAGCCATCATGCCTACCCAAATATTATAATATCAAGTTCGATTTTCCTACATAGAACATATCACAATCCCATTGTCACACGATGTTATATTGAACATGAGTCATGGTCCACGTCAACTCATATTGTTCAATGCTTTCTCGTTACCAAGTAAATTGATTAATCGAATGATATTAATCACATTAATTCATTCGGGCATGGCCATGCACTACATCAATCTTACTTACGAGTGGCCTAGCAAACATCTCTCTTCACGAGGGACAATTTCCATCTTGACTTATCATTCTTCCCAACAAGAATCATACCATGCCAATGATAGCCCTTATTGTTATCCGGTTAAAGACAACGTTAAACTATATCAAACATGATATTCATCGAGCGGAAGACGATGATAATCTCAGGTCAAAGAATATCAATGATATGACTATATGAGATTTAATTATGACATATGACCATGACATAAATCTCATAATGGGTCAAGTCCAGTACCTTGTTCTCTAACAAGTACCCATGAATCTAATGTGCATCTCCATGCATATAATCATCACATGATTATCCATTAGACTTCATACTAGTGCTTCATAAGTACTAGGGACACGATTATTATAACTAAACATGCAAACACATATAATAATCAAAGAAGCAATCTCATATATAAATGAACAATGACATTACATAAAGGTCTATCTCTATAGGCCTAGGGCACTAACACCTACAGAGATTGTGCCTACAATCTTATCCACGCGGATAAGATTGCACCCTAGTCAACCTATAAATACAGCCCTTCTCCCTCAGTTTAAATAGGCCAAAAATTCATAACACCTACTGTTACTCTGTCCAAATTCACCCTCAAACAGCCCTTAACACTCTCACCACTCAAATTTCATACCAAATTCAACACCAAATCCACTCCAAAACCACTCCTAAGCCATTGAAACCCTTAAACCCTAAAAAAAACCCAAAAACATTGGTAAACCCTTGTTCTCCCTACTCAAAACTCTCTTGTTCATGCATCCATTTCATGTCTCCATGATGTGATTTTACTTGTTGTTTATCCCCCTTCCCCTTTATCATAGGATCCAAGAGGATCTCCATGGAGTTCATCTCCATGGATGATTCTCTACAAGGATCCACATTTTATTGTGTACTTCCCTTGTCCCTTTTATATTAACTAGTCTTTACTTGTTACTTGCTCTTTTGACCTAAAATGTGGTCATCTTGGAGTTCATATCCGTAGATGATCACTTCAAATGGTCCATATTTTTACTTTCATGCCTCTTTACATTTGTAGTCCATACTTGTTCATGTGAACTAGAAGATGGTCATCTTGGAGTCCAGCTCCATAGATGATCACTTCAAAATGGTCCACAATCTTTATTTTCTTGCAAATCCCTCTCCTTAGTCTAAGATGCTCACCTTGGAACTCTTTCCTTGGATGAATATCATCTAGACTCACATAATTAGGTCACACAAGATGTATGAGATACACTTGAGTATAGGTCTCAAGGATGGTCCTTCTTGTGACCACCTTAGAGATCTTCCTCTAAAGTTGATACATCTTGACCTATTCCTTGATTTATCAAATTTACTTTCATGTTAAAACCCCCTTTCCTTTGCAAATGACATGTTTTCAAGTCCTAATGTACCCCCGGGATGGCTTGATTAAATGGATTCATCACTTATGACCACTAATCAAAGTCTAGGGAAGGAGAGGACAAAACATGGATGCCAAAAATCCAAACATTTCCTTTGTTTTCTGTTTACAGTTACATTTCCAGTCAAGTCCTGTAAATCCAGTTAAATTTCTGGAAATTACAGTGACTGATTAGGAAACTGTAAAAAATATTGACACTGCAGGTTAGTCCGCGCGGATAAGATTGCACTACAATCTCATCCACGCGAATGACATTGTCATCTGCAAACAAATTTCCAGTTTAGTCACTGTTTTAAAATGGTTTTCCAGTCCAGTCCAGTCCTTTGTATTTTTGTTATTTCCAGAAAATCCTTTAATTCAAAATCTTTTTCAAACACACACACACACGTACATAAAAGGTTTCAAGTGAGGAAGACTCGTCATACGAGGCATTCCGGGTGAACGCCAAACGTTCTTCCCGGAGTGTAACGTGACCTCCGAACTCATTTCTCTAATTTTGGAAATTTTTCAAAGTTTTGACCCTTAAACTAAAAACGGCGTGGCGACTCCGTTGATTTTTCAAAGTCCGATAAATATTTTTCAAACTTCCAAAAAGTATTGTCGGGCGGCCAAAAAATCGGGTACATCACACCATGGCACCTGCTGAGCTACGAATTCCTACAACAAGGGTGACTTTGTTTGATAAGAACCTGAATGACTCAAACAGATTGCTCGACTTGGACCTATTGGATGAGAAACAGATGACTGCTCAGCTTAAAATGGTCAATTACAAGCAGAAAACTAAGGGGTATCACGACAAGAAGGTCAGGAAGAGATCGTTCAATGTTGGGGATTATGTATTGAGAAAAATCGAAGTAACGGGAAGGAAAGCTGAACATAATATGTTATCTCCGAACTGGGAAGGACCCTACATCGTTACCAGATCAAGGAAGGGACCTACATGATTGGCCATCCGGACGGTGACGAGCTGAAACATCCTTGGCATGCTAGTCACTTAGTTAAATATTATTTCTGATTGAGCTCTCTATGTAACAATCTACTTCATCAATAAAATGGGGTTACCCCCAAGAAGTTATGTTTACAAACTGTGTTATACTTACAACATGATCAATTCAGGTCCGACTGTTAGTCGATCTCGAAATGTTAAAACAGACTCGACTAAAGTCCTAAGTCAACCTCGTTCTTAAATAGGTTCGACTGAAGACTTAGGTTAGTCTTGTTCCTAAAACAGACTCGACTAAAGTCCTAAGTCAACCTCGTTCTTAAACAGGTTCGACTGAAGACTTAAGTCAGTCTCGTTACTTAAACAGACTTGACTAAAGTCCTAAGTCAACCTCATTATTAAACAGGTTCGACTGAAGACTTAGATCAGTCTCGTTCTTAAAACAGACTCGACTAAAGTCCTAAGTCAACCTCACTCTTAAACAGGTTCGACTGAAGACTTAGGTCAGTCTCGTTCCTAAAACAGACTCGACTAAAGTCATAAGTCAACCTCGTTCTTAAACATGTTCGACTGAAGACTTAGGTCAGTCTCGTTCTCCAACAGGCTCGACCAAAATATTAAGTCCACCTCATTTTTAAACAGGTTCGACTGAAGAGTTAGGTCAGTCTCGTTCCCAAACAAGTTCGACTAAAACCTTGGTCAGCTTTGTTGTTGAAAATTGGTCCAACTAAGACTTTGGTCGATCTCTTACTTAATCTAGTTCGACAATAAAGACAAGAACATGGATTAATGCAAAATGATTCAAAAGTCAACTAGCATTAAGTAAAAAGTCCCCCAAAAGTGGGCCATGACTTATCAAAATACAAATGTTATAAGTTAAAATGCCTGCCAAACCGGGCTAAGGCATTGACGACTAAAAACAGTAAATAAAGTGTTTGGAACTTGTTCGTTACGAAACCAAATCAAAATAAAAGATCAACTTTCTTGATCGTCATCTGGTTGCTCTTGCTCCTCCCCCTGCTGCTGCTGTTGCTCTTGATGCTCGACATCTTGAAAAACATGGTCTTGGGTGACCTCATCTTCTTCATCAGCTTCGTCATCCTCCTCGAGCTCCTTGAGTATGACATTGAATTTCCTTTGATCAATTGGAGGGGCGACCCAGGGCTCTAGCCCGTCCTCTGCATCTTGTTGAGCAATGACAGCCAGGTCGTTGGCATTGAAAGGAATGAGGGTGTGACCTGCTCGAGCTGCCTCATCGTAGCGATCAGCATGGGCCCACTTATCCAGTTTCTCAACTAACAGCTCGACAGAAGGATCAACAAGGGCCCGCTGAGCCATGTGTTAGCGCCTAACATCATAGAAATCCCTGGCTCGGGACACTATAATGTTGTAGCACTCATCGTTGTTTTTTAACAGCACGACAATGACCTTCTCCCGGGCTAGAGCCTCTTCCTCCCACCTTAGCCGAGCTGCATGGTGGTCCTTATTCATTTGATCTATCCTTCAGGTACGATCTTGGACCATACCAGACATCTGCTCAACCTGCCTCTCGGCCTTGACCTTCTCCTGATGAGCTAGTGCCACCTTCTCTTCCAGAGCTGCCTTAGTAGGGGCCAATGAGTCAACCTGAGCTTAAAGGTGAGCGAGCTGCTCCTTTGCCATCTTCAAAGCTGCCAAGGTCTCACCCCTCTCCTTCTCAGTGCTGAAGTGAGCAGCCTGGAGAGCCGACACTAGGAGTCAGACTCTGCGAGCTTCTCCTTGAGAACATCGTCTTCCCTAGCTTTTATGGAAAATTTGGCGAAGGCAATCTGTTCCTTTTGAATGGCAGCCCGCTAGCTTCACTTTGCCTGCTCCGACAAGGCTAGACACTACACAAACGAGTAAAGATGGTTAGTGGAATGGCGACCAAAGTTGTAAAGACCAAACAAAAAGAAAAATAAAGCATAAAGTATTACCTCAGAAGCGAGAAGGCCGAATCTATCACTGTATTCTTCGGGAGAGAGCCCATCCTCCATAAACTGGGCTAGCAGGTCCCTACTGCCGCCCTCCTTATGATCACCTGACCCAATCCTATTTCTGGATATTGGCGGCTCAATGAGTTGATACCAGTGAGGGGAAGGACATCAATTAACCTCTCCACTATGGCCTGCACTTATTCGGTGCTTCTGGTAGAGGGATTTTGGGGAGGAGGATGGGTTGAAGCAGACGCCCTGGAAGTGCCAGCTTGTTCAAGTCCCAAGTCGACATGGGACCTCTTCCTAATCCGACTAAGAGGAAGGTCGACATCAGCTTCTTCTAGCTCATCGACATCGAGCTCGAGGTCAACAATATTGTGGGGATCTGCCCCAGCTGACTCCTGCCTGGGTTCTGAGCCCGACTCTATATCTGTCGGCATATTGACCTCCCTTCTCCCCCAATCACTTGCACTTGGGGCTCCTGCTCACTTGGGGCTCCTGCTCAATGGGCTCTACTTGCCCAGTCCCATCAACTGGGATCATCCCTACTCCAACTTTAGAGAGCAAGGCGTTTCTATTTGTGGCCTCTGTCTCCCTGCTGGCCCTAGCATTGGCCGCTCCGTGGGCCTTCTTGTTCCTCTTCCTATCTCTGAGGCCGACAATTCTGTTCATATTGGCCTCTTGTTCAGCTGTTGGAACTACACGATCAAAAGGAAAACAGTCAGCAAGGAAATATGCGAGCAAAAAAATGTGAATTATAAAAAGCAAGTCAAGTACTTAACCGCCATAATGAAAGAACCCCCTGAAATGGTCAGGTTTCTTCTTGCAGTAGTGGCATTGAGATTCAAACCTCTCCCTCTCATGTATTACCCAATCTAGGTACCTAATACTACGGATTATTGGCACTAAAGGGGCTACCTCCCCGTCTCCTCCTAGCATCATTGCAACTTGAATGAAGAAGTTCTTGTTCGACCCTAATGTTGCTAGCTTATGGTGCTCCTCCGAGCCACTGATGTCAACCTACGAGTGAGCTCATTGGTCCACTCTGGGACCCAATACTCCTCCTCCTTCATGGACTCAGAGTCTTCCTCAGGCAAGGGTAACTCCCATCCCTATCTACTCTCCACCAGAATCATGTGGCTATTCCACCCAGATACCTTGTCGGGTAAGTTGCCAAACAACTTTGGGGCTTTGACTTTAGCGGGGGTGCTTATCCCGAAGGTCTTCTCATTCATCACGACCTTGAAGAATTTCCTAAAGACAAACATGCAAGGCTCAAACCCCATGAACCTGCAGACCATGGCAAAAAAAACTAGCACCCTCACCGTGTTAGCTCCGAGCTGCATTGGAACAACGGCTAAACACTCTAAGAACTCGCAGATGAAGGGATCAAGGGGGAGTCGTAGCCCGGCCTCAAATTGGCCATAATAAAAAGCCACTCTGGTAGTACTCAAACCCCAATGAGTCTAAGACTAGGCCTTCCTTTGCCTCTCCGTAAAGTGGATCAAGTGGAAGTCATCACGAGGGACCTCAAAAAAGTCATGGAGAATCTTGATCCGGGAGTCACCATATTTCTTCCCAATGGAAGGCCTAGGGGCTACATACCCCCTTTCATTACGACCTGGGACCACGGTCGAGCAAAATTTGTCCATAATGCTGCCAGAGGAGGAGCTCGACGAGGTAGAAGTTGTAGCTTGTTGAGATGCCATATCTACAGAAGACACAAAAACATGGGAATCATACGCCTCCAAATCCCCCATACTCCCACCAGCTGGGAACCCTACCTCGCCGTAAAACAAGCTCCACCTATCTAATATGGTGATGCACTCCTCTCTAGTCAGTTCCTTTCATGGGTCTTCTAACCTTTTATAAATCCTAAGGTTTATGCAGTTGTACCCATATCTAACACCTAGTTCGAATTCAAAGGTTCTAGCCATGGCGGAATAAAAGGGGAAGATTGAAATTTAACCTAAAACAGAGAAATCGGAGGGTACCTTGTTGATTTGGGAAAGATGGAACTCAACGGTGAAGCAGAAAGCTTGATCACGCCGGAAAAACAAATTCCTTGCTGATTGCTCCTGCTGGTTATTCAAATATTTGGGAATGGTAAAGTTTGAAAAGGAAAGGAATCCTTTCTTATATACGCATCCAAATCGTTACCTGAATTGGAAAGGGTGGGAGACCTAACCGTTCCATTGTCAGAGTAAATGTTCCACAACGATTGCCAATGCAGTTGTCCAATCGCCAGAAGTATGGGTCACTAAACGAAATAAAAGTAACGGGCCAGGCCCAACATGTGAAGCCCAACATTTCAAGCATCACAAAGACACAGTTATTAAATGGGCCAGTCCAATTGTTGCAACTCCAATGGCCCAACAACAAATATCAGTCGACCAAACTCATTGTCCGACCATCTTTGGTCCCGACCTAGCTTCGTCTGACATACGATCATCTACTTGTTCAATCCATGCCAAGCCAATGCACGAAGTCAGGTCGACCTCGAATACTCAAGCGACCTCGACCTACAAACACGTGCGACTATCCACGACTCAATCTATAACTGTATGCTAGAATCACGGAGACCGTTATGCCTACATTATCTTCACGATTTAAGGGATTTCTATCAATTTTAAGGGACCACTATATATAACAGACTACATCCAACGTAAAAAGGTAATGTCATCTTGGCTATTTTGAGATTACATCATTTCCAGACAGTTTATATTATCATATAACTCGACATCTCATCATCACGCCGGAGAGTATTAGCGGAGACCACCCGATAAGTCGTTTGTTCGTGGTTTCAGGTTCTAGTTGCTGTTGATCAACCTATTATTGTAATAAGGCTGATTTGAACCGTTTCCTACGTAATCAAAATATTAAATATTTTTAGTACAAAAAAAAAATATTTCATTTTGTGTTAAAATTATAATATTGATTCAGGTTCTTATAATTTACAAATAATGGACAATAAGTAAAATAAATTTTCAAATGTTGTCCTCTTGGAGTAAGGTTCACAAGTGATTACACGTCAATAAAAATATTAAGATAGAAGGTAAATATTTTTAGTGAGCTGAGAATATACTTATTCAAAATACTCTTTACTATGTGCCAGTGATAAAGAATAGATTAGTGAAGTATTGATTTTTCGTAACTATAAATTATAATTTCTAATTTTTTTATCTAATTATTTTAAATTATAAATTAAAAATTGAAAATTAACTGAAACTGTCAATTCCTCCGTTGCAGTTGCAATAGCAAACATCAATACTATGACAACTTTATAAGACATACTCACAAAAAATAATGATAGGAAGAAGTGGAAATAAATATTCCCTCCGTCCCACCCAACTGTGAACCATTGACCAAGACACGTCGATTAAGAAATATTATTAAGATAATGAAAATGTGTGGTAGAAAATGAAGAGAGAAAATGAGAGGAGTAAATAGTAGGTTGGTTGAATAAATTGTATGATGAAGAATGAGTGAAATTAATGAGTGGATAGGGTAGGGAGAATAAAAATATTAAAGGACATACTCCCTCCGTCCACCTTGAGGTGGACACGCTTCTTAAGAAATTTAATTAAAATGAATAGAAAATTTGTGGAGAGAGAATGTAAAAGTTAAATGTGTGGTAGAGAATATAAAAGTTAAAAATATTTAATAGGAGAGAGAATGAGTGGGAGGAATAGTAAGAATGTGTGGTAGGAAATAGGAGAGAGAATGATTTTTTTGTAAATATATGAAGATGATAAGGATATAAATATATGGAAAACTTTCCATTTAAGGAAGGGAACCTTGAGGTGGGACGGCCCAAAAAGGAAAGGTTGAACCTTGAGGTGGGACGGAGGGAGTAACATTTATGGTAGTTCACACTGAAATGGAACGGATCAAAAGGAAAATAAGTATATACTGGGCTGAAACGGAGAAAGTATGTTTCAAAAATGAATACTCTCTCTCCCACTTTCAAGCTACTACTTACTTTTTTCATATACTAACTTTTTCCGCAGACGTCTCATTATAAATTACACGTGCTAAAATGAAAATATTTTTTTTAAAATATTAATGAAATCTACATATTATATTCATAACAACAATTTAAATATTAATTTCTTCTCCACTTTTTTTTCTCCTACATCACTTTTTATACCCACAACACCTATTTTCTTAACACTTTTACATTTTTTCTTAATTCTCGTGCAAATAATAAGTACTAGTTTGTAGACCGTAATGAGATGAAAAGAGTATTGTGAAAAATATCAGAAACTCACTCTAAAAAACATTCATATACAAAAAATCCAACAAATAATTCTCTCATAAAAAATCCTAAAAATTATATATTTAATATCGAAAAGCCCAAAATTTAATAATTTAACTTTTTCTTTTACGTTTGAAGCTTTTATTTAGATGATTTTTTTTTTTTGAAGTTGTGACATGGTAAGAATGTAAAATTTATCATATATTGATAAATAATTATATTAATAATAATACAAAATATTATTTTTATTATAAGATAAAAAATAATAAAAAAATAAATTTATGATACCATGTCTAATAATTTTAGAAAATCATGCTTATATAATGTAATTATTAAATTTTGTAATTAAATTATAAAATAATAGATAAAAAGATGATTAAAAATCTAAAAAGTATCACTATCATTATTATTTTTTAGAATTACTATTGAAATTATTACTTTGTTAGATTTTTTTGAATATTTATTCTATAATTGCTTAAGATGGATAAATTTTATCTTTGTAAACTCATAATAGAAATAAAAATCATGTTTGAAGTAATATGAATTGTCAAATCTGTTAACATTGGCTAAACCATTAAATTTTGGACTTTTTGGTATTGAATATCTAATATTAGGGTTTTTTGACATGAAAATTATTTGTTGGGTTTTTTGGATTTAAAAGTTTTTAATAGGGGGTTTTTGATATTTTTCCAAGAGTATTTATTTTTAAAAAAAATTAATGGATTTTACCAAATTTTTATCACTAGTAACTTTATATTTATGCATCTTTGCCATTTAAAACGGAAATATCGTCCGAATATTTCTAATGAAATTTTGATATTCATATTTACGTACGGTTATAATAATACTCCCTCCGTCCCGCTTCAAATGTCTCAACTTTTCATTTTAGGCGTTTCATTTAAAATGACTCTACCCCAAAAAGGAAAGTTTTTATTACTATTCCACCCACTCATTCTCTCTCCTACTTTACTTTTACACTCACAACATTTTCTTTTCTAACTATTCCTCCCACTCATTCTCTCTCCTAGTATTTAATTTTTCATACTCACAACATTTAAACTTTTTCTTTTTTCTATATCATTTTCCTTAATTCCGAAGCCGAATCCATTTTGAGATATTTCGGTCGGGACAGGGGAGTAATAACTACGAAGAGACACGAGGCCCACCAACAAACGAGGCCCAAGTATTTGTCATTCAAATTGGAAATGAAGCACTGCCACACTACGGCCCAGTGTTCCACCTTCCACATGTATAGTTGGTGCAGTAATATATTCGTGGGGTTTGCCAGCCCATGGGGTTGGATGGTGCCTAAGCAAGCCTCTTTAATATTGGGCCTTCCCCCTCAAAATTTTAGTTAAAAATTGTAAGGAATCTATATATAATAATAAGATTGTGGTAATTAAAGGAGGTTTGAGGGACATTTTTGTCATTTCACATAGTGGCAAATTGGAAAAAAAACTCGACTGAAATGGCAGGTGGCGAGCTTTGATTGGGCTTCATTTAATTTTTATTTTTTTTTTGAAAAATTTGGCCACATGTCGCAATTTGGGTGAAGGGCGTTTCAGACATTTCAATGGCGCGTGGATGGCACGCACAGACAAGGGCGCTTGAAGGCAGCTTGGTTTTTTTTTTTTTTTGATTTGGACACGTGTTGTCCTGTGGTTGGTTTTCGTTTTTTTTTTCCACCCATTTCTTTTATCTAAATTATTTTATAATAAATTAATTTTATTTTAAAAAAAAATTATGCCAAAATTCATAATTTTTTTTCTCTTTAAATAGAGACTATTTTCATTTAATTTGGACATAGAAAAAAATTATTTTTTTAAGTATAAATTTCTTATTTATTCTTTGTTAATTTACCTTTTTAATTTTTCAATATGTTTTTAATCAAAATTAATTAAGTGTCAAGTTTATTTTAATTATAAATGATAATGATAATAATAATAATTTTACTAATTCTAAAAATAAAGAATATAAAATAAAATAAAAGTGATGGGGTATAGGATAATGAGTTGGAAGGGGTAAAAGATGGGCCAAATATGTAAGCTACCCTATGTTATTTTCATTTTTTTTTTTTTTTGTAATAGCTGATTTTCATAATGTTGTTATGATTAATGAAAAAAATGAACATCATTTTTTTACTTTCGTTTGAACCATATATTGATATAGGTATAAACAATTTTGGTATATTTAATATTATTTCGTTTGGAAATTAGGTATATGTTGAATATTTTTTTTGACATTTATTTGAGAAATGAGAAAATTAGTATAATAAAGTTTTAGTCCAAAATTAGATTAGTTTCTTGGTTTAATTTTTTCATTAATTTAAAACTCATATTAGAAGTGAATATAATATATTTTTAGAAATGAACATAAAATAATTAGTTATAAATCGCTATCTCTCTCTATAAAACGACTTGCATAATTTTTAAAATATGCAAGGGCACATTTGTAGTTACTTGGTTAGGGTTTAAAATCTATGGAGTGCAAAAAGATTACTGAAAATGAGTAGCTTATTTAAGAAGCTTTGTACATCATGTTAAACATACACATGTGCACACACAATAAAACACATTAGAATAAAATATCAAGTAACTAAATGAGTTATAATATCATTTATTATGAAATAAAATAAATTACTTTTATTAACAATTACCCAAATAAAGTGGATAGTAAATGATTTATTTTGTTTCTTAATTTTTTATTGGTTAAAATTATGAGAGCCGTAAATTACACGGGACTAAAGAGGCGCGTTAATGCATTAGTTTTTTTTTGTTTTTTTTTATTTTTCATGGTCTTTTTAGTAAAAAAGTAAATAAGTGTGAAGTATTTATTTTTAATTATAAATGATAATAATAATAATATTTTTACTAATAATAAAAATAAAGAATATTAAATAAAATAAAAGTGGTGGGGTATAGGATGATGAGTTGAAATGGTGTTGAATATATATTTTATACTTAAAATTATATATGTATATTTAATATTAATAATTATATATGTATATTAATAATTATATATGTATATAAATATAATTACACCTACCTTGAACTTGAAGGCTCATTATATACCAAGGCGAAGACCATTTTTGATTCGTTTTCTTTCGATGTGGAAAATCTGCCTTGCCCTTGGCCTTGCCTCGGCTGGCCTTTGTCTTGACCTTGCCTTGGCCTTGGCCTTGGCCTTTATCCCACATGAGAAAAAAATCAAAGTAAGCTGACTTGTCTTGGTTATATAATGAGGATGAAGCCTAGCCAAGCATGCATGAATCGTCTGTGGCATTATCAATGGTCGGCTTGGCCTTGGCACTGACCTTTATATTTTTTTCAAAAAATAGGTCAAATCGAATACTCGAATCGAATAATTCGAATATCAATTTCAAATCGTATACATATCAATTTTTATATTCGAATAAGATTCTAATATGAATAAAAATCAAATTTTATATTCGAATATAAATCGAATACTAATCGAATATGATGATATTCGATCCGATTCGATTCGATTACGCCCCAATTGTGATGAATGTGGGTTTTGATATATTTAATAAGTGAGATGGGGTAATATGGTTATTGTGTTTATTTTACTTCGAAATATCAAACTATTTATTTAATTTTTTTATAAAAAACTATTTAAAGCATAGTAAATAAAGTATTATTAAATTTGTCAATTTTTCTATTCGTCTCAAAATATTGTTTATTTATAAAGACGAATATCGAGAAAAATGGCCATCATTTTTAAAATTTTGATTGAACTGTATGTCAATATTATAAGAAATAAAAATAGTATACATCTATAACTATATAAAGGCTAAAGTGCAAAACACTAAAACACACCCCCCATTTTCTCGCTCAAACTAGAACCTAGACTAATTAAAAGCTATGTTCATTCCCTCTAATGTCATTTACTAAACACACCCCTTATATACTACTTCATTTCCTAGTATTTCAATTTCTAGACGATGTGGGATAACATTTAGTTTTCAAATGCTAAGGCCTCTCAATGTATACTACTTCATTTTCTAGCATTTCAATTCCTAGACGATGTGCGATTAATCTCATTTGATTTTCAAATGCTAAGGCCTCTCAATATATACTACTCCATTTCCTAGCATTTTAATTATTGGACGATGTGGGATTAATATCCCTATTGGGATTCAAATGCTAAGACCTCTCAATGTATACTACTCCATTTCCTAGCATTTCAATTCCTAGACGATGTGGGATTAATCTCATTTGGTTTCAAATGCTAAGGCCTCTCAATATTTACTACTCCATTTCCTAACATTTTAATTATTGGACAATGTGGGATTAATATCCCTATCGGGATTCAAATGCTAAGACCTCTCTATATATACTACTCCATTTTCTAGCATTTCAATTTCTAGACAATGTGGAATTAATATCCCTATTAGTTTTCAAACGCTAAGGCCTCTCAATATATAATACTTCATTTTCTAGCACTTCAATTTCTACTTACTAGACGATGTGGGATTAATATCCCATTACTCTGACTACTCCATTATGCTTCATGTCCGTCAATCTATTTAATTAGAGCACGAATACAACATATTTATGAAATATAGATGGATATAATTATTTGATGTTTTGTATGTGAAAGCTTGATGTACTTTCCATAGAGCAGTATACATTTCGCTTTAGTTTGTCCCAATCCAATATGTATAGTATGTCTGGTGGAAACAGCTAATTTAAAATTATTATTAGTTTTTATAAGATTTTTTAAAATTTAATAATTATATAGTATACTCCCTCTGGTTTGAAATATTTGTCACTTTTAAATTTTTCACTCCCTCTAATGTCATTTACTAAACACACCCCTTTTATACTACTTCATTTCCTAGTATTTCAATTTCTAGACGATGTGGGATAACATTTGGTTTTCAAATGCTAAGGCCTCTCAATGTATACTACTCCATTTTCTAGCATTTCAATTCCTAGACGATGTGGGATTAATCTCATTTGATTTCCAAATGCTAAGGCCTCTCAATATATACTACTCCATTTCCTAGCATTTTAATTATTGGACGATGTGGGATTAATATCCCTATTGGGATTCAAATGCTAAGACCTCTCAATGTATACTACTCCATTTCCTAGCATTTCAATTCCTAGACGATGTGGGATTAATTTCATTTGGTTTCAAATGCTAAGGCCTCTCAATATATACTACTCCATTTCCTAGCATTTTAATTATTGGACGATGTGAAATTAATATCCCTATTGGTTTTCAAATGCTAAGGCCTCTCAATTAATATATAATACTTCATTTTCTAGCACTTCAATTCCTACTTCCTAGACGATGTGAGATTAATATTCCTATTGAGATTCAAATGCTAAAACCTCTCAATATATATTACTCCATTTTCTAGCATTTCAATTTTTAGACGATGTGAAATTAATATCCCTATTGGTTTTCAAATGCTAAGGCCTCTCAATATATAATACTTCATTTTCTAGCACTTCAATTCCTACTTCCTAGACGATGTGAGATTAATATCCCATTACTCCGACTACTCCATTATGCTTCTTATCCGTCAATCTATTTAATTAGAGCACGAATACAAGTTACAAGTTTGTAAAAAAATTAAGGAAAAAAAGTACCAATTCTACTATGATTTTTGGACATGGGTGTCAACATAGACCCATCACATTGGACATAGAGGATTATGAATGCAAGATACGAAAAATCGGGTCCTTTATATGTAAATATATTTATGAAATATAGACGGATATAAGTATTTGATGTTTTGTATGTGAAAGCTTGATGTACTTTCCATAGTGCAGTATACATTTCGCTTTAGTTTGTCCCAATTTAATATGTATAGTATGTCTGGTGGAAACAGTTAATTTAAAATTATTATTAGTTTTTATAAGATTTTTTAAAATTCAATAATTATATAGTATACTCCCTCTGGTTTGAAATATTTGTCACTTTTAAATTTTTCACATGTTGTAAGACACATAGTTATTATACCAACTTCATGATTAATATACCATTATTCTCATTATTTATTATTTCTCCTTTCAACAATAAACCAATTAATAGAGTGAAAAAAATTTCAATGTCATTATATATTTTTGTTGAATACCTTTTATTTAAAAAATATTTTTCTAAATTAACCTTTAAACTAATAGTAACTCTTTTAATTTAGTTTCTGTTATTTGTCTAAATTTTATAGCCGTGCGTTTAACGCACGGGTGTTAGACTAGTTGGTATTTTAAAAGAGGGAGATGAAGAAGTGGGTTGGATTTGATGAGGAAGTGGGGGGTTTGGAGAATTTTTTTTTTTCATTTAACGAAATTGTTAGTATTTTTATTTTTCTTCTAAAAATTAAATAAGTTAAATTGAAAATAAATATCATCATTATGTTCATAATGAGTTAATGTAAATAATTATGAAATAATTTTTAGATGTACGAGCATGAGTTAATTGAAAGTTTTCATTTGAAAAAGAATGATATTAATTTTTATTAGATAAATGTACTATCCTTTTGGTATTATCAAAGCTGTTTTTATTTAAAAAATTCTCTTTATCAAAAAGAAATAGAATATCATCTTTCTTTTAACTAGATTTCCAATCTTCACCTTTTTTTAACTGATTTTAATAACTTATTTCGTATTTGATAAACATGTTTGTGTGTTTTATTTAATTTTTTAAAATGATAAAATAATACAGAATTGTATATAGAGAAATGCATATTCCTTATATTTTTTTTTATTTCTATTTTATTGTTTTCTAATTTTTATGTACTGACAATGTAGTCTTTAAGAAAGTATTTCATAATGTATAAACGAATTGAGTTCTTGATTTATTTTAGTTCAATTTTTGTCTTTTGAATATATAGTAACGCCCCGTGCATCGCACGGGAGTCAATCTAGTAATAATAGAGACACAAAATATTCATACAAAAACTTGTTAAAAAAATCTTTTATATGTAATGATTTTATTGGTATTTTTAATTAGAACGTAACAAATCCACTATCGATTCAACCAATAAAATATCGCCAACTCATTTTTGTGAGCAAGATATTGTGACTTTTCTTTGTATCCCTATCATTATTGCTCATTTGTAAGACACTTGGTCCACATACACCATTTTTCGTGAATATATAAAAATGACTCCATCAGATAAATATCCATTTTCAAGTTTTTTTTATTCAAAATAAATCTAAATAAAATTTTAAATTTTAGAAAGTGGATACAAGAGTATTTATATTAATTGAGTTAGTCTTATAAAAAACTAATTTTTTCTTAAGATAAGGAAAAACGTGTTTTTCAAAAGCTGTTCAAAATAAACGGTGGCAATTTTGTAATTACTGGCAACCATGTTCAAAATAAACGGTGGCATTTTTATAATTACTGGCAACCATGATAAATGCCAGTGTTAATATTACAAATGACCAGTGATTTCATACTGGCATTTTATAAACATGAAACTGGCACTTTTTACACGGGCACTTTTATATACATGAACTGGCACTCTTCACACTGGCACTCTGTTACACTAACACTGGCACTTTGTTACACTAATATTTTTGCTGGCTCTTAAAAATACAAGCACTGGCTTTCAAAAATACATGGACTGGCATTTGAAAACACATTTACTGGCACTCAAAAATGCATATACTGGCACTCAAAAACACTGATAATTATTTTTGCTGATATTCAAAAAAATATGAACTGGCATTCAAAAAAACATGGACTGGCATTCAAAATTACAAGAACTGGCATTCAAAAATACATTGACACTCAGTTACACACTTATTGGCACTCTATTATACACTAACTGGCACTCTATTATACACCAACTGACACTTGATTATACGTTACTGGCACTCAATTCTAAATGAACTGGCATTCAAAAAACCTTGGACTGGCATTCAAAATCACGTAACCTGGCATTCAAAATAACTTACCCTGGCATTCAAAATCGCAAAACCAAAATTGTCTTCTTCGTCGGAAACCAACATTGTCTTCTCCAGCTCATTGTGGCGGAGCTGGTAGGTGGTATAACGGCGGTGGTTAGCGGCTTAGGTTGTTGGCAAGGCTGCGACTTAGGTTGTTGGCAAGGCTGCGGCAGTGGGGGTTGACGGTTTAAAGGCTGGAACAGGGCGTCGTTGGTGGTTGTCGGCTTAGGATTTGGAATTGGTGTTGTTGAGGAGAGGCACGGTGGTGGCTGTTGTGGTTGTAACCGGAGAAGACGGTGGGAAGGTCGTCGGTGAGGGAGAATTAGATGAAGAAGATGACAGGGGCGGCCATGGATGGATTGAGGGAGGTAGAAATTGGGTCGGTGAAGGGGGTAATTGAGATAGAGAGAGGTCGCCGGTGAAGATTTGGGTGTGAGGGAGAAGGTTGACAACGAGTTTGGCCGGAAAAGGAGCGGATTGAGGAAGAAGACGACGCAATTGCGTCTAGAGAGAGAGGATAGAGAGAGAGGGTCTGCGTTGTGTGTGTGACTGTGTGTGGATTATGTGAGAGAGAAGACGGTAAAACACGTTTTTTGTTAAGTTAACAAAAAACGCATTTTTTACAAGTTTTTGACATATTAATTATGTTAAAAGTACACATTTTTATCATATAATTTAATATACTATCATTTAAATGAATTTTGAACATTTTTTAGTAACGGAGAAAGTAGTATTTATCAATAATAACACCTGCTTATTTTTATAGAAATATCGGCTCGAGCTACTGTCTCCAAATCTATGCAAGAAAAATGAAAATCTATGAAAGAAAAATGAAAGAAATCTTTGAAAGTAAGAAATTCTCACATAATTGCTCCATAAAAACTAGGACATTGGCATCTGGTCGCCATATCAATTTGTCCCACAATAAAGTGGATTTTGCATCTCACGGAACGAGGCACATCTAATTCAACAGGTACAAAAGGGACTGAACACTGCAGCTACGCTTCAACGGGCAGTATTTAGTGTTCGGATCATCAAATTTCCTCATTTTCTTATTAAGTTTTCGAGATAATTTGACAATTGTGAATCCCACTAAAATTAAAATTCATGTTGTCCGTTGAGCAGAAAAATGAGTATATTGTGTTTAAATATGCTCTGTTCGCAAAAGTACAAAAGCATCTTACTCCTTACGTCCCGAAAAGTTAGTATAGCGATTTTCATTATCAACTTAATCGAACATTTATCATAATTTTATTAAGTTATTGATTTTACTTCAGAAATACTATCTATCACAATTTTTTTGAAGTGAAAAGGATAATAAAAATTTCTTAAAACTATGATCAAAGTTAGATTTAATTGACAATGAAAATAAAAATTAGACAATATTTCTGTTGGAACTTGTGTATGGCTTCTTTAAGACTTAACAGAAAAACTGACAGCAAAAGTAACGGAGATTGAAAAACAAACTAATTCAAGTCGAGTCTTGTATTTAATACAATCTCCGTAAGAGTTATTTGTCCCGCACTGGTGCTTACGGTTGTATGACAAAACTCTAGTAAGATAAAACGACTTACTATTAGTTATAAGGAGCACTCCAATATAACTAATCTAACGAACAACACAAGGTTTTAGAACTTTGGACTTGAAAGATTGAATGCAACAATATGCAATGATTTGGGTATGTTAATCTATCTCTCTAGAGGGTAAAAGGCTCAGAATGACTGTGTATGTAAATTGAAATTCGGAGGGGAAGTATATAAAGAGAGTCAAAGGGTTTGGTGGCTTTTCCCTTGAAAAGTCACAACTTTTCGGAGTATAACAAAGCACTTGCACGGCCGTGTCCAATGAATCCGCACGGCCGTGCAAGGCAATATGCACGGTTGAGTTCATGGCTCTGCACGGTCGAGTGGCAAGGCAAGGCACGGTGCACGGCCGTGTCCTAGACACTTGCACGGCCGTGCAGAAGCTTCTTCAGCCTGCTCGTCAGCCCTTTAGCCACAACAAGTCCACACCAATTTTGGGACCAACCCAAAACACACTTTGACCCAATATTTAAGTTACAAATCATTTGTCATTAATTTCTCATTCACACGGAAATGGTTTTGAGACATTAAATGAGTTATATATAATCTACAACAAATGTAGATTACCATTTGTAACTAGTTCCGTTAACACATAACGAACTTCCGTTAGAAACTAGATCAACGTTAAGTTAAACTTAACTTTCCGTTATCCATTTCCAACAATTCCCCACATGAATGACAATTAATGCATGTATGCAAATTCGTCCAAAGTTCCGGCGAACTATTATTACATCGGGATAGATAGCTTATGGCCTTGAATCTTTCCTAGTGAAATATTATCGGATATACTAGCCATTTGGTAGCGAGTCGCTTTGAACCGGTGGTGTCGGGTGTATACCAAGACAATAATACTCACATAATAACAGACTCTAACAATTGTTGTTCTCACGTTTTGTCCATTTTTGGCCCTGGACCGTATCTCATTCATAAGCGTTCATTTAGAGGCGGCCTTATTACCTCTCACTTATATAGGTGATTCTCACTATAAGGAGTATCATGCACTACTCCATCCGTAGGTATAGAAATCATTAAAAGTTTTCTCAACTTAACCTTACCACTGCTGCATGTGCTTGTACTTGGATGTTCTCGGGAATGAGTATTCAACATCTCCGTGTTAATAAACCGAGTTGTTGTTTCCAAGTAACTCTACTAGAACTTATAACTTGGTTGTCTCATTGAACCAAGGGCCTGGGATCTCCATTTCTCAAGGTTGAGTGTCCGCTATAAGTTCTTTTGTTGTGGGTTTTAAACCCATTCCCTTAACAGCTTTATACGGTTGATCTCTATTTATACCTTTGGTAAATGGATCCGCTAAGTTATCACATGTTTTTACATAATCAATGGTGATAACGCCTATTCTTGATCAACCTGCCTAATGGTATTGTGTCTACGACGAATATGTCTAGACTTACCATTGTACATACTATTCTCGTGCCCTTCCAATTGCCGATTGACTATCACAATGGATTAGTATAGCAGTAATGTGTTTGCTCCAACAAGGAATATCCTCCAGGAAGTTCTTAAGCCATTCTGCTTCTTCCCCAGCTTTATCCAAAGCTATAAACTCAGATTCCATCGTGGATCTGGCTATACATGTTTGTTTGGAGGATTTCCATGACACTGCTCCTCCACCTATTGTGAATACATATCCACTTGTGGACTTAGAGTCTTTCGTGTCCGATATCCAATTGGCATCACAGTATCCTTCTAGAATAAATGGGCTACTGTGCCGGATGAATGGGCTACTGTGCCGGATGAAGAAATTGAAGAGATGTTCAAGGACATGAGTGGATCTGATAATCAAGCAAAGGGTGATAAGGAAGACCAGTTAGCCTCCAGTTCCAGCTCCTCTAGTGACTCCGGTGAGTCGAGTGCGTGATGACCAATCGTCCGTGGTTGATCGGCCAGAGAAGATTGCCGCCGAGTTCACTACTCCCTTACCGATGCAATCGCTTAGACATGTGGGAGGAGGTATTACCGAGACCTCACCGCTACCGCTACAAAGCAGGAGGGAGGAAAAGATGTAAGCTTGGATGGATTACCGGTTAGTCAACCGATGCCTCTTACGGTGAGCTAATCCAACCGGTTAGAGATGATTTTCCGGCCAGTGCACCTCTTACCGAAGCTCTCCCTTACCGGTTAGCAAGCCCCTTACCGTTGCATCTATCGAACCAGTTAAGGAAAGTAATGCCGATGACATTCTTTACAACAAGCTTTGGCCTAGCCTATTCACGTAAGGTCCGGAAAAGCAAAAGGAAAAGCAAAGGACCTTAATTGAAGACTTGGCCACCCAAAAGCCATTCATGCCTCTCTCGCAACCGGTTACTCAATCGGTAAGTCAAGCCATTCCTCCGGCCTCTTCCAAAGTCAATTCACCGGTTCAGGAGGAGGATATTGATCCAGTATTTGATGAAGACTCCCTCTCAGATTTCTATGAAGAAGATGAAGATGTTGATTTTGATGAAAATGACCCTGCAATTCCTCCAATTTATTCTGATCCTGGACTTCGTCAAAAGGATTTGATGTCCACCTTGAATTACTATACTTCCAAGGCCTCTATCCCTCGATTAGCTAATGGAATTCCCTTGTTTGATATTCATGAGAAAGTTTTCAGCAAGGCAGAAACTTTGCCTACTCCAATGCCTCCATCCATTGCTGATAAGCTTCAGAAGCAACAGAGAGCTGATAGATGGGCAACTTTTATTGATGTGGTTGAAGATATGAAAGTTGGTGCTGCTCCAGAAGATACTCCTCCAAGGTACACAAAGACCTATGGACCCGGTGAGACAAGTTGCCGGCATCAAAAGATAAAAGTTCTTAAGCTCAAAAAGCGGCCAGCTCCTCCCAAAGGCAAGGAAATCATGCCTGGAAAGGATGAACAACATTTGCTTACCGATTTCCCCTCTCCAAAACCAAATAAGAAATATCCATCCTCTCTTCAGCAACATAATCGCAACATAAGGATTCATGGCCATATTGCTACCATTGCCCCTAGACCGGTTGAGAGTACTTTGTCAACTGATAATCTCTTTATAAGGTATCTCTCATTCAATGGCCGTATAACCCGAATTTTGGAAATGAAAATCCTTAGTTGGTCATTTGAGGTGACCAAAATGGTTGGTTTGATGCCGAATGTGACTAGGCTTTCAATCATGAGAAATGGCCAGCCACAACCATGGAGTAACATTAGAGAAGACTCTCTACTTTTGCTTGCCCTCAGAGTAATTCCCCTCCTCCGGTTAAGGCAAACTGCCTTACCGATGGCTCCTATTGCAGCTGAGTTACTGGAGCTCTCATTTGCTGAGATGATGAGCCTAGAGCCTAATGAATTTCTTGCTCCAACTACTCCTCATGGTTCACCTTCTGAGTTAATGGATGAAGAAATTGTGATATCCCCAATCGGTGATGTGTCAAGAACCGGTCAGCCTCCAGTGATCCTACTTACCGATTCATCTACCGATCCTCCAACCGGTTCAACTGTCTCTCTTACCGATCCATCCTCTCCGCTTACCGATAGGCCTCTTACCGATGCTCTTTCACTAGCTCCCCAACCGGTTACTCCATTTACCGATGCTCCCTTACCGGATCCCCAACCGGTTACTCAGCCTGCTCCTACACCAGCTCCTTCAACCGATGATCTGAACAGACCAATTATTACTCAAGACCTGGTTGAACTTCATGAGGCCATGCTCCAAAGCTTTGTTGAAGTAAATTCCGAATTGGCAAAGTCCTTTGTTAAGTCCAATCAGGAGGAGGATGAGAGAAGATTTGAGTGTTTGAGCACTAGTGTTGCTATGTCTCTTGGCAATTTTATGGCAGAAATAAACGCCAGAGATGCTAACATCAGAAACCTCCTACTCTAACTTGATGAGGCTCATTATACCAACAAAGCTCTCTGTGAACAACATATTTCTGGTCAAGCTATTGTGGACCGGTCAATTGATGAGCTTAAACAGTCAGCAGACGCCCTTAGCCGATGTGAGCAGAAAAATCGTGAATTAGAGATGGAGTTGGCTAGTCAAGGTCAAAAATGAGATTCTTATGAAGGTTAGAGAAGAAAGGAAGAAAATAAAAAGAGATGAGAAAGAGAAGAAGAAGAAGAAGAAGGAGAAGAGATCATCCAAGAATCCCAAATCCTCATTTGATGCTCCCTCACCGGACAAAGGCTCAACAAATCCTCCAGCTGATCCTTCTGCCGATGCAGCTTGAGAATGTAACCGATGAGATATTGTCTTTCTTTATCAGTCACCGGTCTGCAACCTAATAAGAATCTCTTATCCTTAAACTTTGTGTTTTGTTGAATTCCTTTGTGTTTAATCATTTTGAATGTTCCAAATGCTACTAACCGTTTCATTTTGCAGGTCTCATTCAAAATCTTTTCAAGAGTTTTATTTTGAAGTTTCCTTTAAGCTTTAACTTTGTTTGTAAGCTTACTTAGGTAGCATCAAGTTGTCATTTAACTTAGGGAATGATATACCTAATAGACATACTCTTTATCATTCTTTTACTGAGTTAAAAAAATGCTGCCTAGGATGATTGGACTTAAGCAATTAGGAGGAGATTGTTAGTCAAATATATGTTTAGGTTTAGAATTGCTTAATCCCAATCATAACAAGCATTAATGTGGACCCCTAATTTAATTAGATCAAATAGAATTTTTCTATGTATGATAGGTCCCCTTAGTGCATGTGCCAGTGTTTTTATTATGTAATTTTCTCAAGCTTTGAAGACTTGAAGACCTGAGAATTTCCATCAGTATGTGAGTTACCTGTTGAAGCTGTCTTACCGGTTGATCCCTCTAACCGGTATTCATGCCTTACCGGCCACCTTACCTTACCTAGCTAATATCTCCCTTGCCGGTTAAGGCTTGCTCATCAAGCTTCCCTTGGTTAGCCGATGCATTAATTGCTCTCAACTACCCAGCAATCAACTTTAGCTAAAGTTGGTAAACCAAGCATGCTGACAAGACATCTCTGCAGCAAATCAGTACCTTCTTAGAGAATGTCAAGTAACAAGTACTCACAGCGCCCCAACTAATCTATGGAAATCCTCTCTATCCAATCTCAGACATTTAATGCAAGGATCTTCTCATTTAATGCCTGTCAGTCCAAGTCATCATCTCAACCTCTTCAAAGACAACGGCTCCTTTTCAAAGTTCACTATAAATAGTTTCCTCGAAGCATTGAATAAGGTTGGTGCATTTATGATCCTTGAGAGTGAGCTGCTCTGAACTACCAACCTGCAAATCCACTAGTTCAAAGCATTCAAAGCAAGTCCCCTTATTCACTAGACATCTCTGTAGGACTTAAACGCTGAGCACCTCAATCAATATTGTAGTGTTCCCATATTAGATTACTCATGGAACACATTGATTGATTCACACACAACACCCTAGAGAAATCAGCTCAACTTGTGAGCACATCTCTAGAAAACACCAGGTCTTTATTGTAGCACGATCCGTTAGTGGTCACCTTTAGTTTGGCAGCCTTCAATCATTGGCTTGCAACTTGTAATAGGTAAGAACCATTAATATAGTAGTGCACTTTCACAAATCCAAGTTCTAACCAAACTTGGTAGAGGACGTAGCAGTTATTTAACACTGTGAACCTCTTCAAACAATGTGTCATTTCTTTGTGAGTTTGTTCATTTATTGTTATGTTGTTGTAACTAGTTGATAATCTCTCAACTGGTCACAACCTGTTGAATCAACTTACCGCTTAATCTGTTTTTCTTACTTGGAGATAAAATTTGTCCTTGTTTTTTTGCATAAGTTTTTGACTTACTGGCTTTTGGAACTCACTTACCGGTTCTATACTTGCCTAACCGAAAAATCCGCTATGCAAAATTACTCAACCGGTTAGTGAGTGTTTTACCTTCAAATAATTTCTAAGCCTAAGTGTTTTTCGCAAAAAGTTTTAAACAGGCTATTCACCCCCCCCCTCTAGCCTGATTCCTACCATTTGGGACCTAACATGAACACTTTGCCTCCAGGAGCCTTAGGCAACTTGCCCACAATATCCATGCCCCATTGCATGAAAGGCCAAGATGAGACGATAGAGTGTAGAGGCTCTGCAGGTTGATGCAAGATGTTACTGTGTCTCTGGCAGGCATCACACTTTTGAACATAATTCATGGCATCTTGACGCATAGTTGGCCAATAATAACCAGTCTTGAGGGCCTTTGATGCCAATGCTTTCCCACCAGAATGGTTTCCACATATTCCTTCATGGATTTCTTTTAGCACCAGTTCAACTTGCTCATTATCGATACATCTTAAATAGTGCCCTGCAAAAGATCTCTTAAATAGCACATTATCTATTAAAACGAAAGTTGAAGTACGAATCTTAAAAGATCTAGCATTCTTAATATCTGGCGGAATAGTCCCAAGTTGAAGGAACTCAATTATAGGTTGGGTCCAAGATGGTCTTGCATCTTGTGCCCCACTAGGTTGAATAACCGCTTGAGTTTCCTCAACTTGGTCTATTGCCGGGTACTTAACATAAATAATGGGAATATTAGTATGCAACATTTATTTGCAAGTTGAACCCAAGTTGGCCAATGCGTCCGCTTCTGTATTCTCTTCTCTAGGGACCTGTTCCAAAGAGAATGATAGGAATTTTGAAGCCAAAGCCTTAACATGTTGGAGATACAGAGTCATCTTGGAATGCTTCGCCATATAACTGCCATTAAAATGGTTAGCGAGCAATTGAGAGTCAACATATACATTTATATGCGTAATATTTAAACTTAAAGCTGTAGTTAAACCCATGATTAAAGCCTCATACACAGCTTCATTATTCGTCGCATTGAATTCACAAGATACAGCTTGAGGTATGATATCACCTTGAGGGGACTTCAGAACTATTCCCAAGCCAATTCCTTTGGAATTTGAAGCTCCATATGTAAACAGTGTCCAAAATCTAGGAATTGTTTTACCTTCAAGCTGTTGTACTTCCAGCTCCACCTCGGGCTGCAAGCTTGGACTGAAGTCTGCTACAAAATTGGCTAGAGCCTGAGATTTAATAGATGTTCTTGGCTCGTATGAAATGTCATACGTGCTCAACTTGACCGACCACTTGGCCAATCTGCCTGACATCTTTATATAATAAACAGGATGTTGTTCGCCTTGGATTTCTTTCACCAACACTGCACTAACTGCATTCTCAGATACATCTAAATATAAATAAAGGTGCTCACCGCGTTCTGGTTTAGCAAGTAGGGGTGACATCATCAAGTATTCTTTAAGTTGTTTAAAAGCTGCCTCATGTTGATCAGTCCATTGGAAGAGTTTATTCTTCCTTAACACTTCGTAGAATAACCTGCACTTATCAGATGATTTAGATATAAATCTATTTAGGGCAGCTACTCTACCTGTTAAACTTTGGACGTATTTGATAATTTTGGGGAATTCCAAGTTGAGAATAGCTTTGATCTGTTCGGGACTGGCTTTAATTCCTCTCTTGGTCACCATATAGCCCAAGAACTTTCCTGCTTTAACACCAAAATTGCACTTCGCTGTATTAAGTTTCATGTTGAAAGTTTTCAAGATGTTGAACGCCTCAGCAAGATGCTCCACGTGATCTTCAATATGCTTGGATTTTACTACCATATCATCTATGTAGACTTCCATCGTCTTGCCAAGTTGATCTTTAAACATCTTGTTCACCAGTCTTTGATAAGTTGCCCCTGCATTTTTAAGACCAAATGGCATAGCAATATAACAATATATACCTTCCGGAGTCATGAATGCCGTATCCTCTTGATCTGAAGGCTCCATTTGAATTTGCTGAAAACCTGAGGAAGCATCCATGAACGTCAAAATATCGTGTCCAGCTGTCTCATCAACTAGAGAATCAATATGAGGAAGAGGGAATGGATCTTTCGGGCAGGCCTTGTTCAAGTCTGTGAAGTCCACGCATACTCGGCACTTGCCTTTCCTCTTTTCTACCACCACAACATTAGCTAACCACCTTGGGTATTGAACTTCCCTAATCATCTTGGACTTCAAAAGCCTCTCAACTTCATCCTTTATGATCTGGTTTCGCTCCTGGGCAAACTTTCTTCTTTTCTGGTGGACAGGACGGATGGTTGGATCAGTGTTCAACTTATGAGTAATGATGTCCTTGCTTATTCCTGTCATGTCCTCATGCTTCCACGCAAAACAACATTTCTGACTTTTCAAGAACTCAATCAGCTCCTCCTCAATTTCTGATGGAAGATCTGCACCAACTTGCACTTGGGCCCCAGGGTTTGACTTATCAACAGAGATACTTTTCATCTCATGCTCTACTGCTTCAAGAACATCCTGGGCCTTTTTCTTTAATTGCTATGCTTGACGAGGGGCTGAACTTGCTTTCATATTAACCTTGTAGCAATCTTTAGAAGCCTGCTGATTTCCCTTCAACTTGGCCACACCCCAAGGTGTTGGAAATTTGACGCACTGGTGATAGGTTGACGGCACGGCCTTCATGTTGTGGATCCAAGGTCTTCCCAAAATGATATTGTACGAGGATGAGCATTCAATCACACAGAACCTTTCCATAGAATTCATACCCTCCAAATAGATAGGCAACTTGATTTCTCCGACTGTTTGCTTTACTTCACCACTGAACCCCACCAGTACAGATGAATTCTTCACAACTTCGGACAAAGGAATGCCCATCTCTTCCAGAGCATGAGTGAAGATTATGTTAACTGAGCTGCCGCCATCAATCAGAATTCTCTTGACCATACAATTAGCAATCTGCACCTGGACAACTAGACCATCATGATGGGGGTCCAATGTGTTGTCCTTATCCTCATCTTCGAAGGAGATAACTTGACCATCTGTGAAGTCGCGACACCTTGAGGGCAGTTTTGACTGATCCTCCTTAGAACTCTTAGCATGACGCTTGGCTGCAGAATAAGTTGTACCACAAATATGGGACCCACCTGAAATAACATTTACTACCTTGGTGGCTGGAGGAGGTGCAACTTTCTCGGGTCTGGACTGCTCACCAGAATCAGGCTCTTTGGACTCACTTCTGACCCTCTTCTTAGCCAACAAATCCTTAAGAAGACCCTTGGATAACAGATTAGCAATCTCCTTCCTCAAGGCAAAACAATTCTCAGTGGTATGCCCAAAATCCTCATGAAACGCGCACCACTTGGACTTATCCTTCCAAGTTGTAGGCTTATCACTCTTCTTAGGCCATCTTGTTTTGTCTCCAAGATTTTCCATGGCGCAAAGGACTCCTGCAATGTCCACAGAAAAGCAGTAATCAGAAATTTTAGGATAATCATTATCATCCTCATCTTGATCATCATCTACAAAATGAACTTTAGAAGCTTCAAATTTAACAGGGGGTTTGCCCCTGTTAGACTTGTAATGATGGGAGTCTGATTTTCTGTCTGAAGGCTCAAATAGAGGAGTAGGGGTCCTCCCAGTTGACTTCCCCATTACCAGGCTGTCATCCTCCAATCTGATGAAGCGCAAGGCTCTGTATCTGATTTCCTCAAGTTGTTTCGCAGGAGTCATCACCAACTCATTATAAAATAGAGAGCTCTTCTTCAAGCCTATACGAAATGCTTCCGTAGCTGTGGACATATCCAAGTTGGTTATAGTCACTGCCTCCTTGTTAAACCTGTGCAAATATTCTTTAAGACTTTCGTTAGGCTGTTGCACAATTCTGTAAAGGTCACTAGTCAACTTGTCAAATGCCCTATTGCACGAAAATTGATTAGTAAACATGTTTACAAGTTGAGCATAAGAAGAAATAGAGTTTAGAGGAAGTCCTGTTAGCCATTTTAAGGCTGGTCCTGACAAAGTTGAGCCAAAACCCCTGCAAAAACATGCTTCTTTAAAAACAGGGGGGATACTTATGATATCCATCGATTCCTGATACAACAACACATGCTCTGATGGATCGGTGCTCCCATCATACTTCTTCATATGAGGGACTAAAAACTTCTTTGGGATCTCAACATTAGCTATTGCTGGAACAAAACGAGATTCGTTATAGCAAGTTGGAGAAACTTGGTGATATGGCAAGTTGACTCCAGGTACGCTTCGAATTAACTCTTTTATAGTCTGCATTTCCTTAACAAGTTGACTTTCTGCGAAAAGAGGATTATTATTAAACTGAGATGCAGAAGTATCAAAAGCATTAAAGAAACTCCCTGTTTGCCCCGTCGAAGGTTTGGTATAGCAAGATGACAACACAGGTTGGCTAGCTGGAAGACTGAATCTTGGTTGCATGATTGGAATGGACGTCACGATTGTGCTTTCTGCTGGCAAGGTACTGGACATAAGGATATCTCCAAAATGGCTTGGTCCTGTACCTGCACCAAACAAAGATCTAGCATGCAAAGGTGAAAATGGAGTAGATACTTGAGTTTCAGCTTGCTTCCCTTTACGCATGGCATCAATGGAATTGAATATCATGGTGTTCGTATGCTCCTGAGCATCCAACCGATCATTCACTTTCTTCAACATAGTGACCATGTTGGATATTATCTCCAAATTGACAGCTTCCAAATTCAAAGATGGATTGCCTTGGGTGCCGAAACTAGGAGGCGGCTGACTCCTCTCACCTTGACTGCCGGACGGCGGATTGGTCATTTCTACGCAAATAATCAAAGTTTTCCACAGACGGCGCCAAATTGTTTTGGTCAAATTTCAACAAGTGTTTCCAATGACAAGAAAAATGACAAAAGAGATATGAATCAGGGTACAATGATTATTGGATTGAATAGAAATGAACACAAGGTATTTGTTGACTAGGAAAAGCCCTTGAACAACTTGTTCGCCGGCATAAAACCCCGGGAGGTTTAGGAACCTGCCTTGACCAAAAGTTTACTAAGTATTTAAATGATTACAGAACTATGAGCGTATGCAAGGGAACTTATGCTAGAGTGATCGTGTGTGAATTAACAGTGTTCTATCCCTTTTATACCTCTTTATAACGGCTAATTACAAAGATAAATCTAAGCCTACAATCTCGGAAACAAGTTGAGTTTGTTGAGATATTTTCGCCTCACTGTTGATGAAGGAGATAGTGGTCTGTTGCTGGATATTTTGATGAAGAAACGTCATTGAATTAGTCTTCTAATCCCTTGGCACGTTCCCTGAAAAATAGGGTTTAACGTAACAACAATTCAACCTACAAGATGATCAAGATGTAGTAGGACAACTCAAGTTGTTAGTATCAAGATGTTATGTGCAAGTTGAGAATAAGTTGACTGAAAATGTAGGGCCAACATCCACCACGTAGGTATATGAATCATTAAAAGTTAAATAACTTACCCTCACTGTAACGACCCGAACCCGAAGCCCGACCCGCTACGTAAACACCACACACTGACCCCCCCACTAAGCACCTCCTCAATTGGGCCAATCACAGCCCATCACAGGCCTCTAAAAGTCCAATGGATGATTTGATGCTTAGTAGTAGTGCATTAGCCTTCTATATATCACACTAAATTATCACATATTTCCGATGTGGGATGGGGATATCACAATCTCCCCCGCTCAAACCCTTATCGTCCCTGGCAAGGTCAATCAATACCCAAATCGTACCCCCGGGCTAGCTCGCAAGCCTTAAGGCCAGGGTTTTGCTCTGTTACCATTCTGTAACGACCCGAGCCCAAAGCCCGACCCGCCACGTAGACACCACACACTGACCCACTAAGCACCTCCTCAATTGGGCCAACCACAGCCCATCACATGCCTCCAAAAGTCCAATGGATGATTTGATGCTTAGTAGTAGTGCATGAGCCTTCAATATATCACACTAAATTCCCACATATTTACGATGTAGGATAGGGATATCACACTCACCACTGTTGCAGGCACATACATTTGGATGTTTTAGGAATGAGTATGAAACATGTTCCAAGTGTTTCTATTGAACTCTCTAAACTTAGTTCTCTCTTTGAACCAAGGTCTTGGGATCTCCAATTCTCAAGGTTGAGTGTCCGCTAAAAAAGTTCTTTTGTTGTGGCTTTTAAACCCATTTCTTCTAACAACTTAAACATTTGATCTTTGTTTATACCTTTTGTAAGTGGATCCGCTAGATTATCCTTTGACTTCACATAGTCAACAGTGATAATTCCAGTTTAGATCAATTGTCTGATGGTATTATTTATACGACGAATGTGTCTAGACTTACCATTATACATACTGATATGTGCCCTTCCTATTGTTGACTGACTATCACAATGTATAGGTATAACAGGCACAGGTTTATTCCAACAAGGAATATCTTCCAAAAGATTCTTTAACCACTCAGCTTCTTCTCCAGCTTTGTCTAGGGCTATAAACTCAGATTCCATCGTAGATCGATATATACATGTTTGTTTGGAAGATTTCCATGATATTGCTCCTACACCTATTGTGAAAACATATTCACTTGTGGATTTGGAGTCTTTTGTATCTGATATCCAGTTAACATCACAGTATCCTTCTAATACTATCGGATATCTTCTATAAAGTATCCCATAATTCATTTTAAACTTTAGATACCTTAATACTCTTGTTAAGGCTTTCCAATGATCTTTACTGGGATTACTTGTTAACCTGCTTAGTTTGCTCACAGAATATGCGATGTATGGACGTGTACAATTTGTTAAGTACATTAGACTTCCAATTATCCTAGCATATTCTAGTTGAGAAACTGGTTCACCTAAATTTTTGACTAAGTGTAGATTCAAGTCTAATGGATTCTTAGCCGTATGACTATCTATGACATTGAATTTTCGAAGAACATTTTCAAGATAATGAGACTGTGATAGGATTATCCCTTCTGATGTTCTAGAAATTTTTATTCCTAATATAACATCAGCTAATCTCATATATTTCATGTCAAAATGTTTCTTTAGCATGGATTTAGTATTCATGATCAATTAATGAGTACTTCCCATTATCAACAGGTCGTCTAAATAAAGACAAACAATTATAAATGATTCAGATGTTCCATTAATGTAGACACACTTGTCACATTCATTTATCTTGAATCTATTTGACAACATCGTTCGGTCACGCTTCTCATGCCATTGTTTAGGTGCTTGTTTTAGTCCGTACAATAACTTTACAAGTTTACACACCTTTTGCTCTTTTCCAGGAGCTACGAACCCTTCAGGTTGTTACATGTATATCTCTTCTTCCAACTCTCCATTCAAGAAAGATGTCTTTACATCCATTTGATATATCTCAAGGTTATGCAATGCAGCAATAGCAATGAGAACACGAATGGACATGATCCTTGTAACAGGATAATATGTATCAAAGAAATCATATCCGTTCTTTTGTTTAAACCATTTGGCCACCAATCGGGCTTTAAACTTATCGATAGATCCATCAGCCTTGTACTTCCTTTTAATGATCCATTTGCAACCCAATGGTTTGCATCCTCGAGGAAGATCAACTAGCTCTCATGTATGATTATTCATAATGGACTCTATATCACTATTAATAGCTTCTTTCCAGAACGGAGCATCCAGACTAGATAAAGCTTCTTTAACAGTTGTAGGTTCATTTTCTAACATGAAAGAAAGAAAATCAGGAACAAAATATTTTTCAACTCTTTACATCTTACTGCGCCTGGATCCTTCTCCTTCTTCTACTTCTTTATCTTGAGAAGAACCATTTGCAGTTTCATATGCTTTCTTTTTAGAACTTTTTTCTTTCCTTTCCTTAGAAGGAAATATATTTTCAAAGAATATATCAATCTTTTATTCTATCATCATTCCTTCATTAATATCAGGAATTTTCGACTTGTGCAATATAAATCGATATGCACTACTATTGTTTGCATATAATATGAAAATGCAGTCAAACGTCTTAGATCCGATCTTGACTTGATTAGGCTTAGGTACTTCAACCTTAGCCAAACACCCCCACACTTTAAGGTATTTATAAGAAGGCTTATGATTATGCCATAATTCGTAAGGAGTATTGTCAACTCGTTTCTTAGATATCCTATTCAGAATGTAGTTGGAATAGAGTATGACTTCCCCCTACAAGTTATCGAGTAAGCCAAAGCTTATCAACATTGCATTCATCATCTCCTTAAAAATATGATTGTTGCATTCAGCTACCCCATTAGACTGAGGTGTATATGGTGCTGTCGTTTGATAAATTATGCCAGATTCCCAACACAAGTCTTCAAATGGAGCAACGTATTCTCCTCCTCTATCACTTCGAATCTTCTTAATTTTTACATTAAGTTGATTTTGAAATTCATTCTTATAAGTCTGAAACGCCCCTAAGGCTTCATCCTTACTTTTCAATAGATATACATAACAATATCTTGTGCAATCGTCTATAAATGTAATGAAATACTTTTTCCCACCTCTAGTTTTCACTAACTTTAGATCACAAATATCTGTGTGAATTAATTCAAAAGGTGTTGTGTTTCTTATTACTTCATTAAATGGTGCCTTAGTCATTTTTGCCTCAACGCAAATTTCACACTTGTCGGTCGAATCAGATTTAGACATTTGAATTAAATCCTGATTCACTAACTTCTTCATTGTGTTAAAATTTATGTGTCCTAATCTATCATGCCATAAGTTAGGACTATCAAACAAGTAAACATAAGAAACAAAACTTTTATAATCCGCCTTAGGGCGGATTACGTTCATTACATTAATCTTGAAAAGGCACTTTTCGAGGTAACCTTATCCAAAGAAAAGACCATTTTTGGTCAACACAAACTTGTCGGATTCAAGCACTAATCTAAAACCGGTCTTGCTCAATAGAGCATCGGAAACCAGGTTCTTACGGATGTCTGGGACATGCAGCACATCCAGTAAAGTCAACTCTTGCCTGAAGTCATCTTTAACACGACTTTTTCAATGCCTAGAACATTAGAAGTAGCAGGATTTCCCATATATAGCTTCCTTCCAGCATTGGGAGTGTAGGACGAGAATCTCTCCTTATATGCACAAATATGGCGGGTAGCACCTGAATCTATCCACCATTCTTTTGGATTATCATCCAATTTAGCCAAATTGGCTTCAAATACTACAACAGCAAAATCAAGCTCCATATCATCAACAACGTTAGATTGATTCCTGTTGCATCTCAAGTATTCCCTCCTTGGGTGCTTACAATCCTTAGCTATATGACCGGACTTGCCACAATTGTAGCAGTCCCCTTTAAAATTCTTGGTCGGCTTCTTTCTAGCATTCCCTGAATGCTTCCTTTTCTTGCTTGTGCTTGTGCTTGCTTCAGTGAGGTGGACCTTTGCTTCCATCTTGAATTTGTTAGCCTTGGCTTCATTCTTCCGGCTACTCTCCTTATTTTGAAAACGAATCACCAGGTCTTCTGGCCCCATCTCCTTGTGCTTATGCTTAAGATAGTTCTTGAAGTCCTTCCATACTGGTGGTAATTTCTCAATGATTGATGCCACCTTGAATGGTTCATTCATAATCATCCCTTCAGCAGTTAATCCATGCAGGATCAACTGAAACTCATCTACTTGAATGGCCATGGTCTTTGTGTCAACCATCTTGTAGTCAAGGTACTTGCTGACTACAAATTTCTTTGAATTGGCATCCTCAATTTTGTACTTTCGCTCCAAAGTGTTCCATAACTCTTTGGCCGTCTAAACGAGACAGTACACAATGTAGAGGGCATTATCAAACCCATTCAATATGTAATTTCTACACAAGAAATTACCATGATCCCATGTCTCTTTGGCAACCCGTCTTTGATGGTCGGGATCATCAACTGGTATAGCATGGGGGTCCTCTTTCAAGAACCTCTGCAAACTGAGGGTGATCAGGTAAAACAACATCTTTTGCTGCCACCTCTTAAAATCCACCCCCGTGAACTTTGCAGGTTTCTCACCATGTGCCGGGTGTGTCGGAGCATAAGAAGATGCAACATTCTGATTAGTTGTATCTTAGGTTTGACTGGAAATAGGCCCAGAAGATTGGGAGATATCATTTTCATTAGCCATTTCCAAGAAAATTGTATAATAAATTCTTCTTACGATTATTATCGAAAATATTTCAAAAAAAAAACATAAATATTTCAAAATAAATTATTTCTTGAAAATGGAAAAATAGAAAATAGAAGGAGATGAAGAGATGGGAAATAAAGCATAAATAAAATTTATTAACTGGGATTAAAGTCTAGTCTTGTGAAACACAATCTCCGTAAGAAGAATTTTCCCCCCACTGGTGCTGACGGATTAGCGGCAACCCTCTCGTAATATAAAACAGTTTTTCGACTCCTAATTTAAGCACTTCAAATCAAGAGACCTGCGAACTAACGGTGTTTGGAATTTCTGAACTTTGAAGTAGGAAGAATGCTTCAATATGCTTTAACTAACAAATTTCTCTAATGCTTAGATGATGGAATGAATGAAACTGACATTTTGGGGGACTATTTTTAGTTTTCCAATAGTTGTGCTGCCTTTTAATGAATAGACACTATTCAGATCGGATGGATCTATACCGTTCGATCTGATCCTGATCAAGGCACCAGATTGAGCAGAATAACCCACGCCCATTCCAGGAGACGCGGATCCTCCATCTGAATCGACCCATGTCCATTTGAATGCATCCGTCCGCCCACTGCACCTATTCAGCCCATCCGTCCGCCCACTGCACCTATTCAGCCCAATTCGCGGCCCGCCCCATTTGGGCGTGCATGGACCGAACCGAACCATCCCTTAGTTCGAACTAATGCATGCACTGAACTGCCTGGTTCAACCCACGAGTTGAACCATCTAGCTGGGTGCCCTAAAGTGCCCTTTGTGCGCTTTTCGGGCTCGTGCTCGGTTCGCACCATCCTCGTGGTTCAAATTTGAGATAGTCCAAAACTAACACAATTGGGCCACTATTTGCATAGTTAGCCCAATAGACCACTAGGTTGCATGGTAGGTGGATAACACTTGATTGTTACCTCATTAAATTGGATGAGTTTATAAACTCTCTTACTTTGTGATTTCTAGTCAATGTGGGATATGATTTTTCATATTAACAAAACTTTTCATACAGTTTAAGCATTAATTTCTCATTCACCACAATTTGGTTTTGAGAAAATAATTACATCACATTAATCTATTACAAATGTAGATTACAAATATGCAATTTATTTTCATTTAAATAAAATGAAATTACATTTAATTTTTGGTCAAATATTGGTCAAACCCAATAATTGGAACCAAATTCCAACATATTTAAGAATTGACATTTTCAAATCTCGTCAATAAATCTCTGGACCATTTTGCCCATGTCGCTCTATTTTTCACAAATGTGTGATTTTACAGTTGTGTCATTTTTCACTTGTAAAAGCATTTTTTAATTGATTTCATAGTTGTATTTTTTTTTTTGCGAAAGGAGACGGTACTCCCTAGATTTTATAAATAAAAGAAGAAAGGTACATAAAAAAGGTGGGGACATGACGGCCTTAACCACCGAAAAATAAACAACTAGGGAGGAGGTTTTATACAATCCATAAGAACCTCTACAAGAAGAGGGGGGATCCTACCCAAACCAGAAAAGACATAATAGATGATAAGTTTGAACCAAAAAGAAAACAAAACATAAGAAACTAAGTCTGAAGGTTAGGATATAGAATCCTATCAAAAAATAGTGAGCTTTGACAAAGCTTAGGACAAGCAGCCATAGTCGGAAACTCAAAACTAGCCTGGGTATTTGCCGAATAATTTGCCAAAAAATCTACCACTTTATTACCCTCTCAGTATACATGAGAAACTTTGACCTCAATAGCCTCCATAATTCTGAAAATTGCTTGAATAACATACCAAATTTCCCATGGAATAGTGTATTTTCGAAGAAGGATGAAGGCCAATACTTCAGAATCTACCTCAAGCCATACAGAATGAAATCCCATCAAACTAGCTTGAGAAAGACCATCAAGAGCAGCCCTAGCCTCCGCAATCATATTAGTAGCATGACCATAGAATCGGGAATAAGCAAACAAAAAGGAGCCATCATGCCTACAAAGTTGATTACACAGTTATTTGATTTCATAATTGTATAAATACACAAATGTGTGATTTCACATTTGTGTCATTTTTCATTTTTCACTTGTAAAATAATTTCTCAATTGATTTCACATTTGCATGATTACAAAGTCATGTGATTTCATAGTTGTATAATTACACAGTTGTGTGATTTCACATATGTGTCATTTTTCAATTGTAAAATCATTTCTCAATTTATTTCACAATTGTATAATTACATAATTGTGTGATTTTACGGTTGTATGATTACACAGTTGTTAGGAATGAGAGAGACAATATGAAAATATATAGGATTTTGCCATCTGTTTTAACATTCTGAATTTAGTTTTGAAGGGCCTATTGCACCAAATATTGGTGAAGCCAAGGCTTTGGCACATACATATAGCAAACAAACGATTTTCTGGTGAATTACAATCGAAGTTTTCCGATCTAAATAGCTTCGATATCTCCTCCTCCGACATCGACTTGCTTGTTGATCTTTGATTTTAAGTACTCGAAAGACGAGTAACTCAAGATTCAAAACTCCAGCAGGTAACTTCCTAAGCAATGTAATAGAATACCCTGCATAAAGACCCAACACACCATCTTTCTCCAAAGTTCTCAACAAAATTGGCCAAAATCTTCCTTTCGCCCCTACTTGCATTTGTTGAGTAATCAATTCTTTCAGAACCATTATAGCTGATGACACAATATTTCCCATTGCACCACCCGTTGGAGGGATAGGCACCAGTGAGAACTTTGTCATTTTTTCCCGATTCCCAAACTCATAAGTCCCAAAATACACCGCCGATAATGTTGTTGAACCCACAATAATGGCGGATACACCACTGTAAAATCCCAAAATCCCCTTCTCTTGAAATGTTTTGACAATCGCACCAAGGGTGCTCTCATAAATCTGCGACACTCCTTTGGTATGCTAAATAATATCTAGTGGATGAAGACAGACGAACGTGGATGCACCAGCCATTTTGCCCGCACCGACGTCGATTAGGGCTCATTCATAAACAAAGAGAATTGTTATTCACCCCCGTAAGTTTACTCAATACACCCGCATTATTATTTTCAAAAAAATGTCATTAATTAAAATGACTCAATTACCCTCCCCTTAATAGTATACTCTTTCTTACCCTTTCTTGCTCTGTCTTTTGACTCTCTCTCTCTCTCTCTACCATTATCAACCTCAAAGCTCAAAATTCACCTACTCCAATGGCATCTCCAATAATATCCTAATACCATAATACCACCAATATCCTCTCTCTCTCTCTCTCTTCTCTTTTCTCTCTTCTCTCTCTTTCCTTTCTCCCATCACTGTGTGTAAACCCTCCATTTTCTCTCTCTCTACAATTCACATTCATTCTTTGCTTCTCTGTTAAATTCACGAGATCCCCATCTCTTTTTCCCTTTCTTTTCCCTCCCCATCTCCTTAATTTCTACCATTACATGTATTCTTCAACAATCCTACTTGTGTACGAACTTTCTCTCTCTAGAATCATCACTTTCTCTCACTACTGTGTTTTCCGGTGGTGGGTTGTCTTGTAACTTTAAGTGAAATCTCAGGCATTGGTGTTAATTGTTCTGGGATTGATTGAGAAAAGCTTAAAGATTTGTTTTGAGGGTTGGGTTTCGGAAAAGGGAAAAATAAATTGAAAAAAAAAAAAGAATTAGTTGTGATGTCGGATTCTGGGAAACCCATATCGGAGTTAAGGATTGATAGGCTTTCCGATCGGTTTTGGAACCATTGGAGGAGGTGAGTTTTGAGGTTGAGGTTGATAATGGTGGAGAGAGAGAGAGAGAGAGAGAGAGTCAAAAGACAGAGTAAAGAGTAAGGAAGGGTAAGAAAGAGTATACTATTAAGGGGAGGGTAATTGAGTCATTTTAATTAATGACATTTTTTTGAAAATAATAATGCGGGGGTATTGAGTAAACTTGCGGGGGTGAATAACAATTCTCATAAACAAATAGGGTCTTATACAAGGCATGGGTTTGTGGGGAACCTCTTACATCGGGTTTTAGCCAATTACGGGAAGTGGGTTTTGTGGTTTTTCGATCAATGAAATGGAGGTTGGAGAGAAATTGAGATTGTGATCACGGTTTGCACATAAGTGGGTGTTGTTGCTCTTAAAATATGAGGTTCCACCTTAAAACTAATTGGTGTCAAGGGGATGTCATAGGCAAGGTTTGTCAATTCCTAATGTGGGATAATATCTCTAACACGCCCCCTCACGTGTAGCCGGGCTTTGCCAAAGGCTTACAACGTGGACTTATCAATCGGGTGGCGCGGAGTAACATCGTGGGCCGTTGGGCCTGCACGTGTAAGGACCTGCTCTGATACCATCTTAAAGTCTGAGGTTCCACCTTAAAACCAATCGGTGTCAAGGGGAGTGGCCTAGGATCTTTATATGTCATAGGCAAGGTTTGTCAATTCCCAATGTGGGATAATATCTCTAACAGTTGAGGTGGATGGAGATGGAGATGGAATTGGAGTTAGGGAGAGAGTGAAGGTTTGGAGAGAGAAGAGCAAGAGAGGTGAAATTTAGGGTTGTGAAATCAAGGAAGGAGGGCGAGAGTGTGTTGATGATTGAAGTGTGAGAGTGACGACGTAGGGTAGAAAGGGGCAGTTTAGCCATTTAAAATAATTATAAACAAGTCCAAGTACTTTACGGGGGGTTTTTAATTTCAATCTAGGGATTTTAAGGTAAAAATTGAAATTTAATGTTTTTATCGATAAATCCATCCTATATTAGCGACTTATTGGTAAAAATCTCTTTAAAAGTTGCTTCATTGTTTTAAGGACATAAAATTGCAGGACCTGACTTATGAACTATCAGTACCTGACTTATGAACTATCATAATGGGGATTTAAGATAGACGTGGCCGATTCGGTTGAACCGGCGGTTATCAACCTCGAAACCCCTTAATCAAAATCGAACCGTATAATCGGCTAGACCGGTTACGGTTTGACGGTTACATGGTTTTAAAGATTTTCCGGTTAACCTCTTATTTATCCGGTTTGGATCTGCTCGGCCGAGTCTTTGGTGTTGCTCGGTCGAGCATACCCTTTTAGGGTTTAGGGGTTGAGGGTTGCTCGGCCGAGTCATATATACTGCTCGGTCGAGCATACTCTCCAAAAAAAAGGCCAAAAAGCCAAAAGTTTCTATTCTCATATGCTCGGTCGAGTATATAGTAGTGCTCGGCCGAGCATATCATTTTTCAATCTTATAACAGTTAATTTTTTTAACAGTTTTCGTTAACTTTGTATATAGTATATTAACTTTGGTTTTTTTTTCAATTTTTTTTTGGATAAATAAGACTATTTTAGACTTTTGTTTACTACATACAATTTTCGCAAAAAGTTATATAAAAAAAGTTATGAATTTTGAAAGAAATAAAACTTAACAGTTTTTTGAAAAAAGTTAACTTTTAAATTTTTTTTCAATTTTGTTTTTGGATAAATAAGACTATTTTAGACTTTTGTTTACTACATACAATTTTTGCAAATAGTTATATAAAAAAATTTATGAATTTTGAAAGAAATAAAACTTAATTTTTTTTTAAAAGAAACGAAAGTATATAAAAGAAAAAAGGGACGGTACCCTTAAATTTTATTAACTAAAATAAAATTACAAAGAGGAGGACAACCAACCTTACCCTTTTATAAATAAGGGGGGACATTTAGGAGCCTTTACCTCAACCTAACTATTATAATTAAATAATAATAAACCTAATCTAAAGTCTAAACTAATCTAATTAAAATAAAAATTAATCTAAAACATCATTCATCACTACTTTTCGTGGAGTCCTCGACATCGTATTGATATCTTGGATTCAATAGATCCTCATCATAAGGCAAGTTTTGTTGCCTTTTTTCCGCTCTAACCCAATTGCCAAGTAAAAGTTGATGTTTCAAGTTTTCACTTATTAGTTGGGAACGTCTTTAATCAAAAACATTTCCACCAACGCTAAATGTCGATTCAATCGCCACCGTTGAAACGGGAGAAGCTAAGACTTCTTTATCAACTATGGAAAGTATAGGATAAATGTCTTGTTTGGAATATTGGGTAAATATTAGGGTGATTGAAAAGTCAGCAAGGAGTTTAAAATCCAAAAGACACGACAGTTCAAATTCTGTGGACTGCTCGGCCGAGTATGACTGTCCAGAAACAAGCATCCTCTGTTGGCCTCTGCTCGGGCGAGTCACTAATGTGCTCGGCCGAGCAACTAGCCTATGCTCGGGCGAGGCACCAATGGTGCTCGACCGAGCAGTTGCTGTCCGTTCAGTTTAATGTCTGAACAGGTGCTAGCTTGAAGGGTTGTGACTTTTGTGAAACAGTCACAACTGATCTGGCTTGATCTACCCTATATATATAGACCCCTATTCCTTCATTCAGTCATCAAGTAATTCAACAAAGTTGTTATCAAATCAAAACCCAAGAATCTGATTCTCTCTCTCCCTCATTCAAAGTGTTCTTGATTCGTTCAAAGAGTTCGTTCATTCCTTCTTCAAAGTTCGAAGACTAAAAGCAAGTTTGATTTTTGGTTCGCCCGTCAAGGTTAGTTAAAGTGCACACTAACTCTTGGTAAAAAGCGTTGTATCTTGGGAGACATTCGCCAATCGTTCCGTTTGCACAATTACGGAGGCGAAATATTGTCTTAAGGAGATTTGCTTCGACATACCTCGCTTTATCTCCTTCATCTGATTTTCGTATTGAAGATATCTAAACATATACATACAACAATCTTAAGACAATATACTTTCAGGTATTTGTTTTAAATTTTATCTTCTCTACTTCATTTTTTTCTTATTTGATTTTCTGTTGTCGTAACAGAAAATGGCTAATGGAAATGACTCCGTTAGTAGTGAGACTATTGCAATGAATCCTAATGCAATAAGGAGTACTTCAAGTGCTAATCAACTCATGATGCCACCGGCCTCGCAATACGAGAAACCGGAGAAGTTCAATGGGGCTGATTTCAAATGTTGGCAACAGAAAATGTTGTTCTATCTCACAACACTTGGACTAGTAAAGTTCTTACGGGAAGAATGTCCCGTAGCGGCTGAAGGTGTAGTAGACAAGGCTACACAAATGGCTATTGATGCATGGAAACATGCTGATTATCTATGCCGGAACTACATCTTGAATGGACTAGACAACACATTGTATAATGTGTATTACTCCATTCAAACTGCTAAAGGACTTTGGGATTCTCTCGACAAGAAATATAAAACCGAAGATGCTGGAACAAAGAAGTTCTTTGTTGCAAAGTTTTGGATTTTAAAATGAATGATTCTAAATCTGCAATGAATCAGGTCAAAAAGATGCAAGTCCTATTGCATAACCTTGAAGCCGAAGGGATGTAATTAAGTGAATCCTTCCAAATTGCATGTATGATTGAGAAGTTGCCTCCTTTATGGAGAGATTTCAAAAACTATCTCAAGCACAAGCGCAAGGAGATGTCAATGGAAGACTTGATTGTTCGTCTTCGCATTGAAGAAGACAATCGAAGTGCAGAAAAGAGAGCCAATGCACGAAACATGGAAGCTAAGGCTAACATGGTGGAAGAATCCCGACCCAAGAACAACAAAAGGAAGCATGATGACTCTTCTAAGAAGAAGTCAAGTAATGACAGCAATAAACGCTTCAATTTCAAAGGGGACTGCTACAATTGTGGAAAAAGCGGTCATCGGGCAAAGGATTGTCAAAGCAAGAAGAAGAAGCCTCCCCAAGCAAATATGACTGAAAGAGATACTCTATCTGCGGGTGTCTCAGAAGTAAGTCTGTCTGCCATTGTATGTGAAGCCAACTTGGTGTCAAACGTCAAGGATTGGTGGGTGGACACCGGAGCCACTCGTCACATATGTGCCGACAAAAACTTGTTCGCAGAATACAAGAAGATGGAAAGTGAAGATTTTCTCTATATGGGAAATTCTGCAACTTCCAAGATTGAAGGCATTGGGAAGGTGATCTTGAAGTTCACATCGGGAAAGGAGCTTACTCTCAACGATGTGATGCATGTACCCGACATAAGAAAGAATTTAATTTTCTGGTTCTTTACTTAGTAAGAAAGGCTTCAAAATTGTATTTGAATCTAATAAGTTTATACTTACTAAGGGAGGAATGTATGTTGGAAAGGGATACTTGCTAGATGGCCTATTTAAGGCAAATGCTGTTGTAGTGGACAAGAAGTCCACATATTTGTACCCTCAAGTGATAAATAAAATTGACAATTCTATTTACTTGTGCGAGTCTTCTAATTTATGGCATGGTCGTTTAGGACATGTGAATCGTGCTTCTTTGAGAAAGCTTGTTGGTTTAGGACTTATTCCAAAACTTGATTCAATGAAAGGTCACAAATGCAAAGTTTGTGTTGAAGCAAAGTTTTCAAAGAAACATTTTAAACCAGTTGAAAGGACTAGCCAACTGTTGGGATTAATCCATAGTGATTTATGTGATTTAAAGTTTGTCCCAATTCGAGGCGGTAAGAAATACTTTATTACTTTTATTGACGATCGAAGTAGATATTGTTATATCTATTTGCTAAGTAGTAAGGATGAAGCAATGGATGCTTTCATCACTTACAAAACTGAAGTTGAAAATCAACTTGAAAAGTCAATTAAAGTATTAAGGTCCGATAGGGGTGGTGAATATGAATCAACGGAATTTAGTAACCTATGTTCCAAATTTGGTATCATTCATCAAACAACTGCACCCTATACTCCGAGCATGACTGTCCAGAAACAAGCATCCTCTGTTGGCCTCTGCTCGAGCGAGTCACTAATGCACTTGGCCGAGCAACTAGCCTATGCTCGGGCGAGGCACCAATGGTGCTCGGCCGAGCAGTTGCTGTCCATTCAGATTAATGTCTGAACAGGTGCTAGCTTGAAGGGTTGTGACTTTTGTGAAACAGTCACAACTGATCTGGCTTGATCTACCCTATATATATAGACCCCTATTCCTTCATTCAGTCATCAAGTAATCCAACAAAGTTGTTATCAAATCAAAACACAAGAATCCAATTCTCTCTCTCCCTCATTCAAAGTGTTTTTGATTCGTTCAAAGAGTTCGTTCATTCCTTCTTCAAAGTTCGAAGACTAAGAGCAAGTCTGATTTTTGGTTCGCCCGTCAAGGTTAGTTAAAGTGCACACTAACCCTTGGTAAAAAGCATTGTATCTTGGGAGACATTCGCCAATCGATCCGTTTGCACAATTACAGAGGCAAAATATTGTCTTAAGGAGATTTGTTTCGGCATACCTCGCTTTATCTCCTTCATCTGATTTTTGTATTGAAGATATCTAAACATATACATACAACATGTCTTTCCTTCTTGACCACCATTGTAAAACATCAAATTTATTTGAATTTTGGTCTTGGTTTAATTCAATGTTTGTAGTGAAATAAGTTTCCAAGTCCACGGGATTGTTTGATGATGATGAAGATGAACCTCGAGAAGGACCACGTTTTTTACTATACAAATATGCAAAAAAAAAACTATATGGATCTCCACTAGTAAAACATGGTTGAGAAGTAGAGGAATCAGCTTCATGTTGTTGGCTTTGAGAAGTGTTTCCATATAAGGCATTATACTCATTAAAAAGGTTAAACAAATTATTTTTTGTATCATTAACAATAATTGACGGATTCAAATTATCACCATCACCATCGAGATATAACTTCGTATAATAATAATCTACAATGCTCTCTAAATCATCTAATTTAACTCGGGAATCTAATAACTTTGCAACCAAGAAAAGAGACGGAATAGTATCAAAATATGTGTTAAAAATGCATTCTTTTAAAATAGGGTATTCTTTTAAATTGTCAAAAATCGTAACAATTGCAACACAATGCTCTAGCACCAAAACGAAAGTTGGATAATAAACTCCCGAAAAAGCCAAAGTAGCGGGTATTAAAAATCTTTAACAATTCACATAAATTAATGTATGTATTCCAATGATAAGTAAATAGAGGTTCATGATAGCCAATTGACATAAAAAATTGTGTTAGGAGATCTTTATAAGAAAAACCATCGGTTAATATTTTGTAGGTGGAATTCCACCTAGTTGAAACATCGTAAGTAAAATATTTGTCCGGCACACTTTTACTTCTTAAAAATCTTATCCATTTTTTTGTATTAAAATTATTTTTAGAAATAAATTGAAGAGCTCGTCTAATTGGCTTAACATAAGTTTTTAATGCATCTAACCATCTCTAGCACATAAATTAATTATATGGCATAAACATCTAATATGAAAAAACTTACCCCCAAGCGAGGGTTGACAAACGATAATTAAATCGGGTAAACTAGCCGTATTAGCACTTGCGTTGTCAAATGAAATAGTAAATATTTTATTTGAAATACCATACTCAAGAAAAATCTCAAGCAATTTTGCACAAATATTTTTCGCTGAATGTGGTGGCTCAAAATCTTTGTAAGCAATTAATCTTTTTTGGATTTTTCATGAATTATCTATCCAATGGCAAGTAACGCCCAAATAAGTATTTCTTTGCCAATGATCACTCCAATCATCGGCACAAATTGAAACTTTATTTTCTAAATTTGATAAAATACCAATTAAATCTTTTTTATATTTTTGAACCACTCTAGTAATATCACGTACGAGATTCGTACGTGGTACTCTCGTGGCGGTGGGGTTTAAAGAAAGACGAGCAAAATTTTCATAAAAATCACAATTGGCAAAATTAAAAGGAAGGCCTTTAACGCAAATAAATTTGACTAGTTCATCCCTATAAACCCACTTATCAAATTTAAAAAGGACGAAAGAAGGGGAAGACGAAGCTTGTGCACCCGAATCCGAACTACGTTGTTGAAATTGTAATTGAGTTTGCGTAGCGGAAATGCCAAGTTTCTCTGAATGTTTTGACGCCGTATGCCCGTTGAGCGTCCCATGCCCTGCGCCTCTTTTGAATGAGTAAGACGCGGTACAATAGTTGCAAAATGCTCGAAGATTATAATCATCATCAGCATTAATTTTTCTTTTGGTGAAATGGATGGCGAAGGTATCGGATTGCGGCGCTCATTCTGTAGGAGGTTGTCGTTGTCCCCGACCACCTCCCCTAGTAGCTCGGCTGCCCCTACCCCTCCTAGCACTACCACTTTCAATTTCAACTTGTTCTTCTTCCTCATTTTGTTGAATATTTGGATTTTGATGATCAAAATCATCGTTGGGGGAGGAAGAACCAGCATGTGACTTGCCTAAATTGCTTCTTCTTTGATATCCAGCTGAACGGTATAAACCTAAGTACGAATATGGGCAAGTCCGGGCAAGGCCCAAGTGGATTGGGCCCTAAACATAATCCATCAAGTCTCCGCTACGAGATGAGACCTGGGCCTCCTCGTACCCTCCAGCTCGGCAATACCTAGGTCGACCAAGGCCTAAACAGACGAAATGACCAAGGCTCAACTCATGGGCCAAGGAGACTCCCCTCCAAGGTCGAGATGCCCTCCCTTGGCGACGAGGAGGCCTCCTCGGCTATCCCACCATAGCTTCTCGGCTATACAACTGGAATTGGGTGTCCCCCATTCCGTCACATTCCTTCATATTCCTTCCGCGGCTCATCATGGACCGAGATGGCCATGTATGACGAGGAAAGAAATATTCGTATCTCGGCATACCGGCGTGAGCTTGTACAATCCAAATCAAGCATGGACACTAAGCAGTTATAATCCAATCAGGATTGCAATCACATCCAACATCAATTCAAGTCAAATAAGGACTCTCCAACAGATATAATCCTCTTGGGATTATATCTTATCTCTTTACAGTCCAAGTTCAACATGGATTTCACATATCCATCACTATAAATACAAGCCATTATTTTCATATTCTGGTACGTTAATTCTTTGACTCGAAACTCTGTCAAATTATTTTCTCTCTCAACAAACCGTGAACTTACTCTCACGCCGGAGGGCCTTCGCCGGTGAAGCCCATGCTTAGTTTACGTGTTTTATCTTATTTTCAGGTTAAGCAATCGCCGGAGTACAACCGATCGCTTGGATTTGGGCTGATTCGACTTTTTGGCATCATCACCATCCATTTGTGTAAGATAAAATGAAGTTTGAAAACGAAACGGATCTTAAAAATTGATGAAAATGAAGAAAAGCACTAATTTCGTTAAAAAACTAACTTAAAATGGGACAATATTTAACTGGAAATTGGATGAGAGTGAGAGTATATGTGAATATTTGAGAGTAGAAAAGAAAGAGTAGAGAGAAATAATGTGAAAATAAAATGGAAGGAAGGAGGTGATATTTATAGTTATTTTTAAAGTCAAAATGTTTTTTTTTGTTTTTTGGTTAGGATCTGTTTGACTAAGTAAGGGGGTGGGGGGGACAGGCACTGGAAAGGGGGGGGGGAGGATTGAGGAAGTATGATGTAAAGAGTTGCAGCGGAATAATAAAACAGATAGGCAAATAATTGAATCAACAACTATTTGACCCAATTCGAATTGAATCAACAATTGAATTAGGATTTGAAGAGGTAAACACCAAGAAGATGAGAACCTTCACAAGGAATTCAAAGAACTCCAACAAGAATCTCTTACGAGAATCTTCTGCAAGTCAATTAAGACCCAAAAGGAAAAATCCACAATTGCAAAGCAATCAAATTAATTTTATTAATCAAAATAGTCTTATTTTCGGAATACAACCTTAGGCCTATTTTGTAGTGCCCATAAAACTTGAAAAACAATCCTAAACCTTCTAGAATTACTCCTAACCTATATGGTAACTAAATAGGACTCAAAAACTAGTAAATCTCCTCAAAATCTTCTCTAAAATCACCTCTAATCATTCTGTTAAAATAAATGACGAAAATAAGAAATAAAATATAAACTACAACAAATTAAATCCTAAAATACTAATTAAAATACAAAATAATTAATATATTTGACTTTGTCAAATATATCTTGGACCGGATTACATCATTCACTCCCACTTGAAAAAGGATTCGCCCCGAATCCTCGTCCGATCTTTGAAAAGTGCCGTCCCACTTAAAAATATATTTCGAATAAATCTTCCTTTTAAGCACACAATGACGTAAGATGATCTCTACCCGATATAAAATTATTTCATCTTCCTTGTGTTGATCTTCCGTATCAATCTCATTATCTCTCGGCCGATCTACCTCCCCATCCTCCCCATGATCAACCATAATAAAATCACCAACAAAAATATCGCCCAATACAAAATTCGATTTTGCGATCAAGCAATTACTTCGGATTTCATCATTCACCTTGGACCCAATAGAGGCATGAACAGGGTTTAAAATATGGGAAGGAATATTATTATCACAAACCTGAATGACCTCGTCCTTTGCACATAGATCGTCAACAATAATCTCCTCTTCAACAGGATCTTTCTTTTGGACAGGAATTTCTTCAACGACAATGCGATTTTCTTCCTCCAGGCGCTTTAATTCAGCCGATATTTTCGTTGTCAATCTTTGGATATCTCGCAGAAAGAAATCGACTTTCTTTGGAATAATATTTGGAATCCTCTCTATGTCGTTGACACCTCCTTCGTTACGCATCTGCTTGAATATGATTCCCAAATTCCCGAAAACTCCGAAAACTTTGCTCATATATATCTGCTTTAAATCGTTCCATGTTCATCAAATCTAGATAATAAAGTTTCTGTTGTTGAGCAAACGTCAGAAAACTATTGAGTATACCCATATATGGGGTTTGACTTTGACCTCCATTGTTGTTCGCCATCTTCTTCGGATCTTCCTTGGATCGTCCTTCGCTCTGATACCAACTGATGTAAAGAGTTGCAGCGGAATAATAAAACAGATAGGCAAATAATTGAATCAACAACTATTTGACCCAATTCGAATTGAATCAACAATTGAATTAGGATTTGAAGAGGTAAACACCAAGAAGATGAGAACCTTCACAAGGAATTCAAAGAACTCCAACAAGAATCTCTTACGAGAATCTTCTGCAAGTCAATTAAGACCCAAAGGGAAAAACCCACAATTGCAAAGCAATCAAATTAATTTTATTAATCAAAATAGTCTTATTTTCGGAATACAACCTTAGGCCTATTTTATAGTGCCCATAAAACTTGAAAAACAATCCTAAACCTTCTAGAATTACTCCTAACCTATATGGTAACTAAATAGGACTCAAAAACTAGTAAATCTCCTCAAAATCTTCTCTAAAATCACCTCTAATCATTCTATTAAAATAAATGACGAAAATAAGAAATAAAATATAAACTACAACAAATTAAATCCTAAAATACTAATTAAAATACAAAATAATTAATATATTTGACTTTGTCAAATATATCTTGGACCGGATTACATCAAAGTAGCTGTTGGGCTCTCCAACGGTCATGGCCCAGCTAGAAGTCAGTGCCCAGTCAGCCCAATCCAATTCCCAAACCAACAACGGTCATATGACCGTTACACATTTGAACTTAAAGACCGGTTAAATCGGCGGTTAACCGTCGGTTTTAATCGGCGGTTTACCGGTTTTCCATTTAGCCGAACCGCAATCGAACCTCCCAACAACCGGTTTCGATTTAACCAGTCCCGATTAACCGATGTTGATCGGTTTAGACCGGTTCCAAACCGGCCAGTTAGCCGGTCTGGTTCATAAATTGGCCACGTTTAATTCAGGACATGTGCATATTGGTTGTAAAACAATTTTTTTTAATAGTAAATAAGTTATATTTTTTTTGTAATATAAATTAAATTTTATGATACATATATTATATTTTATCGATAAAAGTATAATAAGTTATATTTTTTATTATTAAAATTATACTACCTCTGTCCCACCTCAATTGATCCACTTTTCTTTTTGGGACGTCCCACCTCAATTGATCCATTCCTTAAATGGAAAGTTTTTCATATATTTATACCCTTATCATCTTCATATATTTACAAAAAAACCATTCATTATACCCACTTTAACTTACTATTCCTCCCACTCATTCTCTCTCCTATTACATATTTTTAACTTTTACATTCTCTTTCTTATTCCCTACCACACATTTAACTTTTACATTCTTTCTCCTCTAATTTCTACCCACTTTAATAATTTTTCTTAAAAACCGTGTCCCACCTCAATGGACCAATTGAGGTGGGACGGAGGGAGTATTTTATAGTGACATAAATCGGACCAGTTTTCTGACCTAACAAGGGACCTGTTAAATGAAATCTTTCACCATACAAACTAGGTTTATAGATCTAGCATGCTCACCACTTTTACCCTCCCATGAATTACCCTTTTACTAATTGATTTGACCATATCACAACAAAAGTTGAAAATTTTCTTTGAAAAACTATAATTTACTAGCGAATTCTAGGAAAAAGCTGTACTTATTGCTTTATAATTAAGGTCTTCACTCTCATAATCACAATATATTCATAATCATACACCTTATATAGCATATACTAAAGTTTAATCTATTTCATGTAGGGTACTATAGAATATCCTTAAGTACTTGCCCATCTTCCTTCCTTAGCGCTCAAACTTGCCACAAAAATAACTTTATATTAAAGCCAAACAGTTCCCAATTTTTGCATATTACATGTGTTGATTGCCTATTGGTTCATCTTAAATAAATAAATAACTGAAAATGTTACTCAACAAATGTTCCAAATAAACAATCATTTTTGCCATAAGTATGTACTCCCTCCGTCCCATAACAAACGACGCAGTTACTGTTCCGCACGGGAATTAAGAAAAAAGTGAAAAGGTTGATGTGTTGTGAGTGTAGATAGTTGAGTAGGAGAGAGAATAAGTGGAGAGAATAGTAAATTATAATGGTGTTGTGAGTATTATAATAATGTAGGAGAGAGAATAAGTGGAGGAAATAGTAAAGATTATTTTCCATTTTAGGAAGTGTGACTTATTAGTGGGACGCCCAAAATAGCAAAGCGTGTCGCTTGTTATGAGACGGAGGGAGTATATAGAACACAATCCTTTGAGTATGCAATGAATGAAGTCATAGCTTATGCATACTTAAATAGTCAATCTGGTTTTTGTAGATCTAGGAGAGTGTATGTACTTGAGTAGATGAGTGTGATTGGGACAAAATATTACTCTCTTTTTATCCGGTAATAAAATAAATGTCGCTTTTCTTTCGATTTTAAAATAAGTGTTGTATTATTATATAAGAAAATTATTTTAATATAACTTTACCATTGCATAACTAATGTAGAAATAAGTTAAATATATTTATCAAAAGGTTAATTCAGTCACCTGCAATACTTGATATGATTTTCTCTCTGTCCCTAAATAAAAGTCTAAAATAATTTATTTTTTTGGCTCTTGATGATCAACAAGAGCAAATTAAATAATAAAAAAAAATATTTATTTTGGGAGGAGGGAGTATGAGAGTTAAAAAGCAGGATAAAGAAGGGAATGTAATTAAGTGTAAATTTTTAATTAATGTAATAGGGAGTAGAAATATTACACAGAGATTGTATATAAGATTTAGCAAAGACTTTTGATGACAAAAGTTAAAAGAAAAAATTACCGTTACATTTTTATGTCTCGAAATAATTGTTGCATATTCAAAATAGGGCGAATGAAATTTGTGCCCCAAAGTTTAGGAGATGTTACTAAGATTGGCCACATTCTATAACTAATTACAATATAGGGTACAAAGTTCATATTCTATTAACGTTTCATGGTTTTTAACCAATTTCGTTAGAAAAATTCGTTAAATGATCAAGTGCAAGCAAGGTTCTAAAAAGCGCTAGGCGGATGCTAGGCGGCGGAGTCGGGCCTAGCGCCTAGGCGGGGACTAGTCGGGATTAATCGGGATTAGTCGGGACCTAGGCGGGGCTTAGAACTAGGCGTTGGAGAGGGGCCTAGCGCCTAGGCGGGGCCTAGGCGCCCTTAGGCGGGGTCTTTTAGAACACTGAGTGCAAGTCACGTTTCATTTAACGGAGGATGATTTTGAACACAAATTCTTTCATTGTTGTTTAAATGCAAATTAAATGAAAATAAATTAACCATATAATATCTCAACTGATTTATAACTTTATAAAATTTCATAACTACCCTTGTACAAAAAAAAAAAAACATTATCGCTACTCTCCCCTCTCTCTCACACACACACACACTCTCTCTCTCTCTCTCTCTCTCTCTCTCTCTCTCTCTCTCTCTTTAACTTTCTCTCTCTACCCCATCTTCTTCCTCATTTTTCAATCCACCAACCTCTATCAGCTCACCCAACATCACCCCCCATCTCCACCCTCCACTCCCCTCTCGCCACCCCAATCCTACCTACCGCCTTCGCCTTCCTTGCCCCTCTCCCGCAATTCCGCCCCAACACCTCATATGTTATTGTCCATCCCACATCCCTGTTCCCCACTCCAGGGCCGCTCCATTCCACCGGCTGACTAGTGACCACCATCCTCAAACAACTAGATAGACAGAAATTCCCCCTCCCATCGTCCCAAACCTTATTGCCAACTAGATCTACAACCATTTCCCTTTCCCTTTCTTGGTGTTACCATAACCACCCACATCGCCATCGTTGCCTTTACTTCCCATCTTTGCCGACCAAGATTCGTCATCGCCGTCAAGCCTCATCATCTCCGGTCACCACATTCTATAACTAATTACAATATAGGGTACAAAGTTCATATTCTATTAACGTTTCATGGTTTTTAACCAATTTCGTTAGAAAAATTCGTTAAATGATCAAGTGCAAGCAAGGTTCTAAAAAGCGCTAGGCGGATGCTAGGCGGCGGAGTCGGGCCTAGCGCCTAGGCGGGGACTAGTCAGGATTAATCGGGATTAGTCGGGACCTAGGCGGGGCTTAGAACTAGGCGTTGGAGAGGGGCCTAGCGCCTAGGCGGGGCCTAGGCGCCCTTAGGCGGGGTCTTTTAGAACACTGAGTGCAAGTCACGTTTCATTTAACGGAGGATGATTTTGAACACAAATTCTTTCATTGTTGTTTAAATGCAAATTAAATGAAAATAAATTAACCATATAATATCTCAACTGATTTATAACTTTATAAAATTTCATAACTACCCTTGTACAAAAAAAATAAACATTATCGCTACTCTCCCCTCTCTCTCACACACACACACACCTTCTCTCTCTCTCTCTCTCTCTCTCTCTCTTTAACTTTCTCTCTCTACCCCACCTTCTTCCTCATTTTGCAATCCACCCACCTCTATCGCTACTCACCCAACATCACCCCCCATCTCCACCCTCCACTGCCCTCTCGCCACCCCAATCCTACCTACCGCCTTCGCCTTCCTTGCCCCTCTCCCGCAATTCCGCCCCAACACCTCATATGTTATTGTCCATCCCACATCCCTGTTCCCCACTCCAGGGCCGCTCCATTCCACCGGCTGACTAGTGACCACCATCCTCAAACAACTAGATAGACAGAAATTCCCCCTCCCATCGTCCCAAACCTTATTGCCAACTAGATCTACAACCATTTCCCTTTCCCTTTCTTGGTGTTACCATAACCACCCACATCGCCATCGTTGCCTTTACTTCCCATCTTTGCCGACCAAGATTCGTCATCGCCGTCAAGCCTCATCATCTCCGGTCACCCCACTCACGCCCCCTCCAACTCTCTCTCTCTCTCTGTCTCAAAATTGAAAAAAAAAATCTGCAAAGTCTTTGAAATTTGGTTTTGATCGCAAAATTAAGGAACAAACTCAAATAAGGAGGAGTGATGGGGTGGTTGGGGGTGAGGAATAGTAGTGGTGGGTGAAGAGTGAGGAAGAATGATGTTTGTTTCTCAAAGAGGCTGAAACCACCATTGATTAACAACACTGATGGGTTATCAATAAATTTGTGTATTTGTTTTTTCTTTAGTTTGGAATGGATTGAAAAGAGGATTTGGGGGGAGGGAATTATGAGGAAGGGATGGACAGTTGGTAGTGGAATGGAGGTGGTTTTATTTTATGGAAATGATGGTGTAGGTGGTGTGGATTGGAAGATGAGGTGGATAGATTGGAATATGAGGAAGAAGATGGGGTAGAGAGAGAAAGTTAAAGAGGGAGAGAGACAAAGTGTGTGTGTGTGTGTGTAAAAGGGGAGAGGAGGGATAATGTTTTTTTAGTACAAGGGTAGTTCTGAAATTTTATAAAGTTATAAATCAGTTGATGTACAATATGGTTAATTTATATTCATTTAATTTGCATTAAAACAACAACGAAAGAATTTGTGTTCAAAAACATCCTCCGTTAAGTGACACGTGACTTGCATGTGATAATTTAAGGGATTTTTCTAACGAAATTGGTTAAAAAAAACCTTAAATGTTAACGTAATATGAACTTTGCACCCTATATTGTAATTAGTGATAGAATGTGGCCAATCTTAGAAACACCCGCTAAACTTTGGGGCCCGAAATGCCATTTGCCATTCAAAATAAGATGTTAGTTTTAGTATAATTTTATCTTGATTTAAAAAATATACAAATAAGTTAATTATATTCATATATCACAAAATCTAGGGAGAGGCTTGTCATTTCTAGTGATTAGGAAAGATTTGTTTTTAAATTTACGGTGACATTTTTGTAAATAAGCGAAAATTCATATGCGGTGACATTTTTGTAAATAAGTAAAATTTTGTGCGCAATGGGTAATGACCAAGAAACCTTCTGATTCTTCAACATCATCAATCCATTCGGGCCTCTAATTTTGGTCAACCGGCTATAGAAGCTTTTACTCAAAACTAGCTTACAAGCTTTGATAAGTGAAAAAGAGAAGTCGAATTCGGATATCAATCACAAAGGGTTCTGAATATGTAGAACATTTGATATTGATATCCATAAGGTTTGGTATGTGCAGCGTACATGACCAACAAATATTCTGTATATCAAGCTCAAAGTATTCTGACGATCAATACTAAAGTTTTCTTGATATTAATATTAAAGTTTTCTAAATATTAACATTATAGGTTTCTAGATATCAATATTAAAGTATTCTGGATAAAAATTAAAAAACACATTTGAATAAGACTGTGACCAATAAACCTTATGAATATCAACCTCATATGTTATGCATATCCGGAACTCTTTAACCTTGATATTAAGAAGGTTTGTTTGTCATGGATCTATCACGTTGCAAACCTTCTAATTATCAATGTTAAAGGATTTTGGATATCCAGAACCTTTGAGGTTGATATCCATATTCAAAAGTTTTTTTTATGAATGTTAAAGAACTTTTCTATTGTGTGCCCATTTGCACATGATAAGGATTAAAGATTCTCTTGTAGTGTTTGTTGATTTATATTTAAAATTCTTTAATATTGATATCCAGAAACCTTTGAAGTTGATACCCATAAAGTTTATTAGTCATGTACTTAGTCATGACCTTGATTTTCAGCGCAAATTTCACTAATTTACAAAAATGTCACTGGGCACGAATTTCTCCTAGCAAAAATTTCACCGTGCAATTAAAAACATGTCTTTTCTAACCCTTACGAAAGACGAAAGACGCATATTTTAGGAGTCTGACCCTATATACTCCCTCCATCCCACCACAAATCATATTTATTTCTGTTTTAATACGTCCCACTTCAGACTGTACTATTAAAAATGACAAAGAATTTTCACTATTTTTTCTTTCATTCTCTCTATTACTTTAATTTTATACTTATATTAACAATCAACTTACTATTTTTCTCACTGATTTTCTCTCCTACTTTAAATTTTATATTCACAATACCTCTTTCCTACCTCACTTTTCATTAATTATTGCATCCAAAATTTAGTCTAATTTAAGATGAGGCAGTAGGGATGGCAATTTTGAACCGAACCGTGGATACTCAAACTGAATCAAATCGAAGTTGACGGTTATTAACCGGTTTGACTGGATATGGAGCGGGTAACGGGGAATAACCGAAATGAAAAAGTGGGGAACGGTTTGATTTTGGTATTAGCATTACCCGCCCCATTACCTGAACCCGAATGTTACCCGAACTGCTTATTTTAGTAATATAATTTTATCCTTATTCATATAAGTATTTTCCATGATATAGACATCATAATTGTTTTACCAGTATGTGTTAAATTCTTATATAAAATGTTATTTATAGTTTTCTTATTGTAATCTAGTGAATTTTTCTTTATGTTTGGTGAATTGTGTCATACACAACTATTTAATTTTTTTGAGCTCTTATAAATGTGATTATATGAGTTTATGTAGAAAAATATCCTTTATCAAAATTAATTTTTGAGTTTTTTTATCGTTAAAGTGCTTTAAAACAAATATTAGTTTGATTAATTCTCCACGGGGATTTCCCGATTAACTGCTATCCGTGGAAAATGAGTATAGTATAAAAAATTGATTACCCGCTACTAAATTGAATTGAGGAATAAGAGTGGTACGATGTATAAGTGTCTCGAACGACCCATTACCATTCCTATGAGGCGGGGAAAGAATTATACAATTTGGCACGTCACTTGGTCTACTTATTACTAAGAGAAGAAGAAAGTACTTAAAAAAAAAAGGTTAGTAGAATTCAACTGCTTGACACAATACACTACATGATTAGCAAAAAATAATATTATTGGGGGACAATTTGGCACCTAACCATATTAATACAATTGTATTATGTTTAACCCTTCTGTGTAAATTAGTCCTATCATTATCAAAGAATCTTTTTTATTAAACCTGATCAGGGGGACCAATAATAGACGACTATGATTAAATAATTAATCATAAGGCTGAAAATTTCAATTATTGTTTTTTTTTGTATAATTTATATTAAACCCTCAAAACTTGGATTTTACTAACCACTTTCCATTAAATGATTAATTTTTTTTTTTTTAAGGGTATCTTTCCATACATGAACTCCACTACTTCTACCTCTTTTAACCTTTTCCTAATTACAATACAAAAAAAAAAAAAAAAAAAAAAAGCGGATTATAATTTTTTAATTATCGTTTCTTCATTGTGTCTAGTCATGATTTCACCTATGCCAACCTGGGATTCTCAATTAATCTCATTTTATTATAAACAAATACCTAAAGAATAGTTCTAATAATCGGTGTCTTTTATTTCATCTTCTCATATTTATTTTTTTGCTATACTTTCCCGTTTCGTGTAAGATTTTATTTTTGCTAATTTACGCGTTTCATACAAGATTTCTTTTTTTCGAAAATGACAAATAATTTTTAATATTCCTCTTAATTATTCTTTCTTCTACTTTATTTTTATATTAACAATAACAATCAACTTATTATTTCTACTACCCATTCTCTCTCTTATCTCATTTTTTCATAATCACAACAGTCACAATTTTTCTTAATCTCTATGAAAAAACTCAAAAGAAAATTTTATACGGAACGGAGGGAGTATGTTAGTACTCCCTCCGTCCTACTTCAATTGAGTCACTTTTCTTTTTGGGACGTCTCACTTTAAATGAGTCATTCCATAAATGGAAAGAAGTGAACAGTGTTTCGGACATTTATATCCTCATAATTTTAATATTTTCAGTATATATTTACAAAAAAATCCATTATACCCTTATAATTTTAACATATTTAAAAAAATTCAATCATTAACTTACTATTTCTCCCACTCATTCTTTCTCCTATTAAATGTTTTTAACTTTTACATTCTCTCTCCTCTAATCTTCTATCCACTTTCAATTCTTTACTCATTTTTTAAAAAAAATCTTAAAAAGCATGCAAAGATGTCATGGCTCAATTGAAGTGGGACAGAGAGAGTATTTATTACATGGAACCGCACAACGTTTTTTTCTCCAACGATCTAGCGAAATGAAAATCAGACAACAAAGGTAAAGTGCGCTCAGCACAATGTAAAATATTTTCAGCAATATGTAAAACACTTTTTTGGACTAGTAATTTTTTTAATATTTTTACATAATGCTGAAAACATTTTACATTATATTGAACATCCTTTACATTTGTTTTCTAATTTTAATTTTGCTAAAAGCGCTGAATGCCGCTGATGCAGTTCAAAATTCAATTTTTATGAGATGGAAACAGTGTTTTAAATTAGAGGAAGTGAGTGTGTGTGAGAGAAAAAGACTACTCCCTCCGTCCCAATCTAAATGTTCAAAAATGGGTCCGGCGCGGGAATTAAGGAAAGTGAGGTAAGAAAGAGAAAAAGTGAGGTAGGAAAGAGAAAAAGTTTAAATGTTGTGAGTATGAAAAATTAAATAGGAGAGAGAATGAGTGGGAGGAATAGTTAAGAGAGAGAATGTTGTGAGTGTAAAAGTAAAGTAGAAGAGAGAATGAGTGAATGAAATAGTGAAAAAAAGTTTCCTTTTTTGGAAATGAGACATTTTCAATGGAAGGCCCAAAAAAAAAAATTTGGACATTTAGATTAGGACGGAGGTAGTACAATAGAAGGTTCTGTTTCTGGTAAAACTGTGAAAATTACAGGAGCACAAAAGGTGGCAGAAATTAAGCAATATTACAGTCCAGTCCAGCAGTCTTAATCATTTTGAATTAGACTTTTGATAAGAAAATAGGAGCCCACTAATACAGCTGGTTACAACATAACTTTACACCTTAACCACCAATAAAATGTGATTATTAGCCCTCTATATTTTCTCTCTATTAAAAAAAAAAAAAAACTGTATATTTCGTCATACAGTTCATATGAAAAAAATCTTCCAAAATGATCGTGTGATCGATCTTTTGTCAAATTGACATTATCATACTCCTCCGTTCTTCAATTAATGTCCAAATTTTATTTTAAAATATGTTTCTATATATTTTAATGACAAAGATAAAAAAATTATTTTTATCATCCAAGAGTTAGTTTTACGGTAATAAAATAAATAAAGAAAAAAAAAACGTTTAGGAATAAAAAAATTACAAAAAGGTATTATATTCGGTAAAATATAGAAATATTCCCCTTTACTTAGCTTAAAGATGTAGGCATGCTCATATACAAATTAATTGTCATATAAACCTTCGTACTTACAAATAATGTATGTAAATTTGATCTTCGTCAATTTGCCGTCCAAAAACTAATGGACTATCTGACTTGCCATCCGAGTTGGATTGGTAAGTTGAGGACGTGGAATAAATTATCCCAATTGAAATTTGCTAACTAGGATAAATTGAAACTACGTCATTTTACACTATCATTATAAAACGGAAATGCTTTAAACGACTACATTTTTCTCCAAATTTTAATTCCTAAATTTATTAAGCTTTTATCTTATCTCTATCACTCCTCTCTTAATACGCTCAATACATAAATGAACAGAAGAATTTAGTGCTAGGGATCAAGGCGAAATTGTTGGAGTGAATGATCGAGAGTGAATTCCATCGTTTAGGGTTCAATCATTCGGTTGATTGTGCGCGCATTACTGGTAAGAAGTAAAGCTATTGTTCAATTTTGTTGAATTTAAAACATTTTTCCTTCCTTGAACAGTTGGTTGATGAAATTGTTTATTTTGATACAGTATGACTCGTAATGACACTATTTCGTTCGTGGTTCATCATGATGGGAAGCTTATCAAAAGCCATATAAAAGTTTACGCTCAAGGTAAAACAAAGTTTTACTACAGATATAGTGTAGACAAGTTGAGTTATTTTGAGATAATTGAACTTGTAAAACATTTGACCTTAAACCTGTTGATGTGTTGTACTATAGAGTGTCTAATAAGAGTTTAAATGAAGTTCTTAAGATTATACAAAGTGACAAGGAAGTAAAAGAGATTATAGATTATGCAAAAAATTAGCATAATTTTGTTGAGGTTTATGTGGATCATAAAAATGAAATAGTGCATAATTTTAGTGTGGGTGTTAAACAATCTGTGGAAGAAGGGTCAAATAATGTGAGTATTGATCACTATGTGGGTGTTAATCAATCAGTTGTTAATGAAAAAATGGGAGTTTTCATGTTAGTGTTGGTGTTGATGAATTTGTGGGAGGATCAGGTGATGGGATTACTGATGAGTGTGTTGGAGGAGACAAAGCTAATATGCTTGATGATGATATTGTGAATAGAAACAGAAAAGGCTAAAAAAAAATATATATGACAGGAACATGGAAAAAATAGATAATGAAACTGATGATGATTGTGAGGTTGCTAGTCTTAATGGTATTGTTATCTTTTAAAGCTTTGTTTGTTGTTTGCTGCCATTTGATTGTATTGATACACATCCATCCATTTGAAGAAACTATAAAATATATCCATTTGAATAAACAATGTGATTGCATTTATACTGCAAACAAACATTTATAATAGCCATTGGGGAGTTCATTTTATACAAACACACAACCATCCATTTGAAGAGATTACAAAACTTAAACCCTAACCAAAACTACAATGAAAATGATATGGCAATAATTTTATAGTGGAGGGTGAGTTCAAATTCTTGGATCTGATCACAACAGTAACAAGTATTATACATGAATCAATAATGGCAAGCAAAAATCTTCTCTCCTTTGCTTTTCTTTCCCTAATCTCCATCTTCAATTTCTTCTCCTTCTTATTGGCCTTTGACATGTAAGAATTCTCAGCATCACTTGACATTGCAATCTCAAGCTACATCTCAGTCAATTTTCCTTTTAATTTCACTATTTTTTTTCAATCTATTTTCTTGCTCTTTCGAACACCTATATTCCTTTTTCAATAGTTTCATCTCTAACCTCAAAGTAATAATAATCTTTTTATACCTCTCATATAAATCAGAATCAACCCACTGAAATTACTTGTATGATTTTGTTGGATTCTTGAATTCAAACAAACAAACAAAAAAAATCAACCTTGATACATCATAATCATAAATTAAAAACTGAATTGGAAAATCTATAAACCCTAGATCTATAATTTCACAAAATTACCTCATAAAATGAGCATCCAACAAACCTTCGTCCCGAATTATCATCACTCCAAAAGGTCCACATAGGTGCCCTAACATGACAATAGCATTACTTCATTCCACCATTTTGGAGTCGAAAATCAGATCTATCTTGTGAATCACCACTTATTTCAAGTCCATTTCGTTCATTTCTTCTTCCTTCCATCACATTTTCAAGCTTTGTATGCCACATTCGCCTCTGATTTTGCCCTATATTTGCAACAACAATCTTCAATTTTGACCCTAATTTTCTTTGTGAAGCATTATAAAGATGATGGGTGCTGGACGACGTAGTTTCAATTTATCCTAGTCAGCAAATTTCAACTGGGCTAATTTATTACACATACTCAACTTACCAATTAAACTCGGACGCCAAGTCAGCTAGTGCGTTAGTTTTTGAACGGCAAATTGACGGAGTCCAAATTTTCATACATTATTCGTAAGTACGGGGATTTATATGACAATTAATTTGTATAGAGGCTTATTTGCATCTTTAAGCTAATTATAGGGGCATATTTCTATATTTTTCCTATTATATTCATTTTGGAACAATTTTTTTTTTTAACTTGAACATTTGGACTAACTTTTTTGTCTCATAAAAACTGTTATATTTGATTTATCATTCTTTTTAAAAGGCCTTTTACTTATATTTGTACATTCTTAGTACATTGCTTTTGCCATTGAGTTAAAACTATTTTAATAAGCACAACATTTATTTTTGTACAGATTAAAAAGAAAAATATGACATTTATTATAATAAGTTCTAAACTAATACAAGCAAGAACAAGCCTACATACTCCATTTTTCAAGGATATGGTAAAAATGGAAGGTGGTGAATTAATTCTTCACCTCTTGACTTTTTCTACATTACAAATATATTTTACATTATGGTGCTATTGTTAATTAGACTTTGCACCATTAATTAATTACATACTTAATTCAATTATTAATTAGAATCAATTATGGATTAGCAGAATACTAAATTCTCGTTGTATATACAACAGCCTCTTCCTCCCTAATCCTTAAAATGCGAACGATTGAGATTAAATTGGTATCAGAGCTTAAGTTTTGTACTTGTACGAACGATTGAGATCAAATTGGTATCAGAGCTCAAGTTTTGTATGAGATGTTTGATTCTGACCTGCAATTACGCAAACATTTGGTTAAAAAGAATGAATTTTAAAATATAATTATAAAAAAAATGAAAATGATTTCAAGAAATGTTAAATTTCTTCTATTTAATTTCGTTTTCCCTCCTTACCATTGAAGCTTTGTGGATTGAATGGTGTATCCCTAGCAAGATTATCACAAAACCCCATTTGAATTATGTTTTGGAGATCATCCTCGGAAAATGATGCGAACTGCGTGTTAAAAAATCTTTCATTAGCAAAATTAACCAATAAAATTATCAATACTCCCGATATTCTATGATAAATGTCAAAAAAAAAAAAAAAATCCGTCTCAAAATAAGTGTTCAGTAAAAAAATACCTGAGGAAGAGCTTCACCAAACCCATGAACATGAGCCATAGGGTCCATTAACCCATTGAACATAATGTTATGTACTTGTGGGTTATGTTGTGGCTGTTGTTGGCCAAGAAAAGCTGAAGCAGAGGAATCCAATGGGTACATTTGATGAGGTAAATTTCCATTTGATTGATTTACCTATAGTACACACAAACCCAGAAATAATCAGTATCAAATTCACAAAGTTTTGCATTTAAAAAGAACGATTCCGAACAGCTGCAATTTGTTGTAGTGCTAAACAGTTGTTTGTCAAACAGCTCTAAATCAAACGGCATCCAGTGTCCAATTTTATACGAAAAAACAAGGCTTCGAACGTCATTCATTTAATAAGAAATCAATTTTTTTTTTTAAGTGCTACAATAGTTGGTTTGGATTCAACCACATCTCTCGTTTTTTTATTGAACGGTTGAGATTTAATTGAAAAAAATGAGAGATCCAACATGTTTGTCGGTCCGATAAAACTCCACCACACTATTATTATGGATATAGCCAACAAGACTAAAACAAGAACAACAAAAGATGGTAACAAAATATACTTACATCCTTGGAAAGGATAGTGTTCATGTCAAAATCTAGTCTCGGATTTACAGTTGCTAACTTCATAGAAAGGAACTGCAAAACACACAAACAAACAACCTAATTTACAAAACTGCATTATTTTGTAATGCAAAATTACCATCTTGTTACCAACTCATTTATCTTTAAATACCTCGACTTGTCGCTGCAATGCTTGTACATAATTGATAATTTCATCCAGCATAAGTGCTTTCCCGGTTACCTTCAAGTAGATAATCAAACAAATAGGTAAAAAGAGGTAAATTCACACTAAATACGGTCAAATAACTGCTGTAATAGTTTCAAGTTAAAAATATTTGAATAAAGTTAGATGACCGCCGTAATAGTTTCAAGTTAAAAATATTTGAATAAAGTTAGATGACCGCTGTAACAGTTCCAAATCACAAAACTGTCGTACCTTATTGCATCCGGGAACAAGATCTTGCAATAATTTCATTCTCTCGCTAATTTTCTCTCGTCGCACCTAAACAAAACGACAGCGAGAATATGATTTAGACTACACATTTTAGTACAATGTATAAATGAAATGAATACTATGTCGACGAAAAGGATTGAAAACGCTTACTCTTTCTGCTAGACTGTGACTATCAGTAGCTTGGCCCCTTCTAGCTCTGACATGAATCCAATCCTTTGATGGCTCTGGCTTCTTCTTCGAATCTTCTTCTCCTCCATTATCATCTCCTTGTTCAATTTTCAATTTCTTCGAATTCGAATCGTTGGTGCCTTCGGTTTCCTGTAATTCAGATAATTTCTCAGTTCTGGTTCAATTCTGGGGAAATTTTGAACAATTAAAAAGAAGATAATATATTATTTAGATTGTTACCTTTTTAGTAGATGCAGTTTCTTTGGATTTTCCCTTTGGAGCAGCTTTTCTCTTTCTTGAATTTGATTCGTTTTGGATTCTTGATCCAGTTTCCCCAACTGGGATTTGCTCAGAAACGGAAGATTCTTCATTGGAATTCGCAGCGGAGACTGATAATTTACCCTGCAAAATTGATCTATTGCCGGTTCCAATTTCTGTATGGGTTTGTGAATTCAGGTTTTCTTGAACCGCCATTGGCGCCGGTGATCCGTCGACATTCAACGACGGGCTGCTGGAAACTCGAGTTAATCTTGAGTTCCCGATCACCGGAGCACTAGATCGGAATTGAAATTCTGGGTTGTTTGTCCCCAGTTGACTACCGCTACCGTTGAAACTCCGGCTACCGAAGCAAGAAAATTTTGCCGCCCTTTCCGCAAATCCAGGATCAGCTGACAAAGACGGCAAGCCAGGATTCATAATTGGCATGCTCATCTTGGGTGGAGAATTTAAAGGCGTAGTGTAACAAGAAGTATTGGTGCTCCTGTTCTTCCCGCCGCCACCACCCATCGCCGCCAGGAACTGCGGGGAGATCTCGCCGGTGTTGCAAATGCTACCCAATTTCCCGATGAGCTCCCGGATTACGAAGCTGTCGTTCGGGGCGGGTGAATTTGAGGCAACCGGAGAGGATACCATTGAGCTCAAAGCTGACTCGAACTGAGTGTACGGGTCCGTTGACTTATCCCAACAAGGTTGCAGAAATCGATCGGATGGTAGCTCCGGCCGTGAAATCATTTCCGGAGCTAAATTAAGTGACCTCCACGCGGGCATTGGCGACGGAGAAGGAGAAGGTTCGAAATGGAGCGGCGGCGTAATTCCGGCATTGAGAAAATAGTCTCTGTCCATGGCGAACAAAATTTGTACACAAGTGAGGTTCAATTATAGAAATATGATTGTAATTATGAAAACCAAGATAAATTTTATTTCCGAAATGTTGATTTTTTGTATTTAGACTCAGATTATAGGTAGGTCAATAAGATTATTTATATAAAGAAAGGTGGTATAAAGAACAGAGGAAACAGGGGAGTGTGGATTTGGGTGGGGTGGGGGTAATCAAATGTGAGTTTTCAATTTGATTTGTAAATAGTTTGTGGGGTTTAGCAATTAGCAGCAGAGAAAAGTTTTTGTGTGTGTGTGTGTGTGTATTGGGGGAGGGAGAGAGAAGGGGGAAAGTTTTGGGATGGTTGTGATGGAATTATATAAGAAAAAAGGAAAAGGTTTGTTTGACAAAAATTTTGTAAATTAATTTTACTTGGTACAAAAAGGAGGGAAGGGCTGGGTGACCTATATAATGTATAACTATGAGCTCGTTTGGTGCACAGTTTTATAAATGGAGATTTTTTAAAATGGAGCTTTTTTTGGACGCTATAATTTTGAGCGGCCAAAATATCCCCAACTTTTTAAAATTTAACCGTCTAAAACTCTTGACTAACACGCTTAATAAAAAAAAGCTGAGTTTTTTAATCTCCGTTTTAACAAAAACGCTCGACATGACAGGGCCTATAACTATAAATGAAATGTAAGTGTTGGAGAAAACAATGATACAAATAAAAAAAAATGAGAATTTTCTTAGAATATATATTGAGAATACGTATTGAGGACATAATTGAAATAAAATTCATCAATTACACATTTTGAGAATTTTCTTAGAATCCATATTTAAAAAATTGTGCATCGCACGGGCCTTAATCTAGTTAAATAATGAAGTTTGGATTGATTTGTTTTGATTTTCAATTTTTAATGGTTTGGTCTCTACGAACATTGGCAAATAAAATGGTTCAATTTGGTTTGTGGTTTAACCCTCCCGTAACAAATCAAACCAAATCATGATAACGCGAGATCGAAACACCAAAATGAATCGCAAAACCAAACCGCCAAAACAAACCACATTACAAAAACTAATCATAATCTCCGTTTTGTATCTTATTTAATATTTTCATATATTTATTAATTTTTACTATTAGGTCAATAAAATATACATTACATAAACTAATATTTACCCCTGTTTTATATCTTATTTAATATTAATTTTATCGTTTGTTATCTTTATTGCGACACATAAATAACAAAGTTTCCTCCACAATTCATATTATAAAGTGTTTTTTTTTTCCTTCGGCCTTCCTTTTCCTCTAGTCTATCGCTTTTTCCGACTTTGCTTTTAAATACCCGCATCTTTCGCTCTTTCTCCGAAATCACAAAAAATTTAAACAAATTTGATAATAATTTGCGATTTAAATCGTGGTTTGAACCGTATTTCAAACCACGATTTGAACTGCGATATGAATCGTAATTTGAACCAAATAATTAAATCGCAGTTTAAACTAAACCATAGCCAATTTGGTTTAGTTCAGTTTGAATTTTTCCATAATCCGATCAATTTGAAAATTTTACAAACCGATTACCAATAATTCAGTAATTCGATTTATAAATTCCATCAAACTTAATCAATCCAAACCATTTACACCTTTTGCTTTGCTAGAGGGGATGGCAAGAGGTGAGTATACTCCCATATTTTTCTAAAAATAAAAAAATAGAACTGCCCAATCAATAAAATCATAAAAATTCGAACTCATTCCGCTGCAATCCGGTTAAGACGAAAATTGTTTAAAATATTAACAATTATTAAGCCATTCTTATACCGCCTTTCATCATCACCATTATATCACCCTCATCACCGCCCCTGACTCACCACCATTAACGCCCAGATTTTAAAAAATTTGAAAGAAAACTATCAGATCTATTTTAAATCATAGAAATTCAAAACTGATAGAGAGATAGAGGAGGGGGGGGGGAGGGGGTCGAAGCACAAAATAGTGAATAAAGTTCAGATCTTGTCGGAAAAAATACCAAATCTGAATAGTTGAAACACTGAACTATATAGAGAGAAGGAGAGGGGGAGGTCGAAGCATGTTAATGGCAAGGAAGAAATCGCGGAGGCGCAGCTTTAGATTTGGCCGGACCGTTGGAGTTTGGCGGGGAGAAGTAGAGGGGGATATGGAAAGGGAGAGAAGATGGTTGGTTGAGTGTGGATGAATGGGTGGATGGGTAGGGGAAGGAAAGGGAAGGGAGATGAGAAACAGTGGTGGGGAGGCTATGAAAGCTAAAATGGGAGTTTAGGCTGTACAAATATTTTAGGGATTAGGTAAATAGAGTGGGGTGTTATTTGTAAATTTTAATATTAATAAATAGTCATTTATTTACCTTTTGTTTTGTATATTTAAAATTAGAACTTTGATAATTGTTTAATTTTCATTTTTATTGATTTTCTAGTTTTACCCTTTAAATTAGGTTATATGTATGTCATATGCCCACCCAACTGAAAAAAATGGTTGTCGTTAGCCTCGAATACCATGAATACAACGAAAAGAAAATTCATGTATATTAAATGCAACAAAAATGAGTTTGAACATGAAATTCAAAGCACCCTAATAGTTGGGGTACTTCTTGTGATGCAATTTTTTTTTCTCCTTTTGTTTGGGTTTCAAAGGTCGGAACACCACACAAGGCGACGACGTCTAGACCCATCGTATTACCTCCAGAAAATTTTGGGGGAAACCTGTTTCTTCATAAGTTATAAAAATCTTGTTTTTAAATATATCGACTTGGTGTTTTAAAGCCTAAATTCACTGTTTTAAGGCCTAAACTCGCTATTTTATTTTCAAGCTTAAACTCACTGTTTTAACGCCTAAATTCACTATTTTATTTTCTAGGTATTTTCAGGCCTAAACTCAATGTTTTAAGGTCTAAACTTGATTTTTTAAGGATAAAAGTGAGCTTTTTATAGCTTATGGAGAAACAGGTTTCCCCTAAAATTTACTTTATTACCTCTCCTCCATTCTGTAATAGTATGAAAATACTTTTATATCTTTTGTTAATATTTATGATTCTGATATCTAAATTAATTTGTATATTTTATATAAATAGATTAGATAATATTTTGTAAATATAGAATTTGTTGACTAGCGGCTAATTATTGTGTTTAGATATGTTTTGAATTTTATTAGTTATATTAGTAAAGGAAGAGAAGTACTCTTATATTGATAAAGAAAAAAAAATCCTTTTAAATATGGAAGAGATTGAACGAGTATTTGTTGAAAAAGGATTGTTCTCCCTATATAAAGAGGCCGCCCATCTCATTATTGACTATGGATTTTTTCAGAGAGATACGGAGAATAGAGAATTCATTGAGTGTTTTCTTTGTCTCTTGAATTTAATACCTTGATACTTCAAGATTGTTTTTCGTGTTAGTTTGTTCTTAGATTAGAACATCTTTTAATCTTTTCGTAAGATGGTTTTCTTTTCATTGTAATCGTTTACTTTGCAACTTGTTCTAAAAAAAGATTGTAGTTTTATAAAAATGTTTTCAGCAAGAAATTCTTGATGAAGTGTTTATTATTTCGCTACATTTAATTATGTCTGTGTGAGTTATTTTATTGTCAAAGTTGTTTAGTCAGCCAGGCTGATATTTCATAGGAACAACCGTACGCACAAGTCAACGCACAAGTGTTTACAGTCCTAGCTATAATTATTTCAATTGATATCAAATCCTTCTCTCGACTCAACTGAGATCGATCCTTGAAAGTAGCCATTATGGACTGTCATCATAGACATAACAAATCGCCTACCCTAAATGGTTCAAACTATACCATTTGAAAGGCCAAAATGATTATGCATATTAAGTATCTTGATCATCATGATTGGGTTAGTCTTATGTGTGGCTATACTTCTCCCATGATTGAAATTACCCCATCTACTTCTGGAGGTGAAGAAAATAAGGAGAAAATTTATGGTCCTAAGCCCATAAAAACTTGGAACAATGAGGAAATTGCGTTAGCAAAGTTTAATGCCAAGGCCATGGGATCAATCTCTGACCATGTGTATCCTCATATATTTAGATTATTTTCTAATCAAATTGTTGCCAAAGTTGCTTGGGACATTCTCCAACTTCATTGTGAAGGTCCGGCTAGTGTAAAGCAAACTAAGCTAACGACTTTAATGACTGAATTTGAAACTTTAAGTATGGGAGAAAATGAAACTATAAAAGAATACTCTGCCAAAATCTTGGATATCTCAAACGAGTCATTTTCCTTCGGTGAATCTATATCCAACGCAAGACTTGTGAGTAAAGTATTAAAAACTCTCCCTGAAAATTTTAACATAAAGATTTATGTTATTGAAGAAACCCAAGACGTCCAGACTGTCGGACTTGATGAAGTCTTGGGAATTTTAACTTACTTTGAATTAAACATTTTGGTACAAGAGTCAAGGAAAGCAAATTCAACTGCTCTTGCAAGTGCTCTCAAAATATCTCAGTATTTAGTTCAACTGTACAAAGATAATGATGAGTCAAACCTAGGAGATGATGAGTGTGCCATGATTACTCAAAAATTCAACAATATGTTGAAAAAGAAATGATTTACTAAGTTTCCTAATTCGGCACCCTCTACTTCTTCCACGATTGAATCATTCAAGAAGGAAAATGTCGCAAAGAAACCTGCATCTGAAGGAAAAAGGTCTATTGATTCAATTCAATGCAGGGCTTGCAAAGGTTATGGACATTATGCTAATAAGTAGGGGTGGACATGGTTCGGTTCAAACCGCGGTTTGAGCCATCAACCGAACCTTCCACACACAGTTTGGTTTTGGTTTTTTCTATAAATGGTTTAGCTTGGTTTGAAAATTTAATAAACCGTGTGGTTCGGTTCGGCTTCGCGATGCGGAACCTCAAAAACCGAACCAAACCGAACCGAACCAAACCGTTTCAGACCGAACCACGGTTTGGAACCGTGAATCTTGAATTTGTAATTTTGTATCTTTATTTTAGACAATGTCTTGTAATTTGTTTTGAGATGGTTTCTTTTGTTGTACTTGTTAGAACAATGAACTTTCTGTTTACTAAAACTCATTCCTATTAGGATAGTAGTATTTGTGTTTTATGTTTAATATATATGATTGCTAGTTTGATAAAAAAAATATGTAAAGAGCAACGCTTTTAGTTGGACAGGTTTGTAGTTCGGATAGCGGTCTAGACCGCAGTTCGGACCACGGTTTGAACCGTTTATGAAACCGTGGTTTTAGATCGAACCGAACCAAACCGAGGTGATTTGGTTTGGTTTGGTTTGAAATTTTCTATGGTTCGGTTTGGTTTAGGATTTTCCCAAACCGAGTACTAGCGATTTGGTCTCCAAATTCCTTCCAAACCGAACCATGTCCACCCCTACTAATAAGTAGACGTGTCCATTTTATAAACCGAACCGGCCAACCGGGAGGTTGAAAACCGGTCAAAACCGGTCAAAACCGGTCAACGGCGGTTAACCGGAACCGGCTAACTGAAACCTGTGAATCGGGCCTGGTTTCTAAGCTAAGGTTTGAAATTTTGAAAACCGGGCAACCGCCTAAGCATCCGCCGGTTTTGGCTTGCTCGGCCGAAGTCATATGAGTTGCTCCGCCGAGCATAACCTTCGATAGTGTTAATTTTCAATAACGGTCATGCTCGGCCGAGTCATATGAGTTGCTCGGCCGAAGCGTAACGCCGTAACTCATTCCAACGGCTACTTTTTCAAACTAGCCGTTATGCTCACTCACCACCACCACCACCACCACCACCACCACCACCACCACCACTACTACTACCAAGCACTCACCACCACCACCACCACCACCACCACTACTACCACTACTACTAGTACTACCACTCCTACTAGTCTACATACACCACCACCACCACTACCACCACCACTACTACCACCACCACCACTACTACTACTACCACTAGGGTCCACTACTACTACTATCACCACTACTACTACCGCTACTACTACCACTCCTACCAATACCACTACTACCAGTCCTACACCACCACCATCACCACCACCACCACTACTACTACCACTACTACTACCACCACCACCACCACTACTACCACTACTACTACTACCACCACCACTACTATCGCTACCACTACCACTACCACCTCTACCACTCCTACCAATACCACTACTACTAGTTTACACCACCACCATCACCACCACCACCACTACTACTACCACTACTACTACCACCACCACCACTACTACCGCTATCACTACCACTACCACCTCTACCACTCCTACCAATACCACTACTACTAGTCTACACCACCACCATCACCACTAACAGCACTACTACTACCACTACTACTACTACCACCACCACTACTATCGCTACCTACCACTACCACTACTACCGGTCTACATCACCACCGTCACCATTCACCACCACCACAACTACTATTACCACTCTTACTACTACTACCACTACCACTATCGCTACTACCACTACTACTACCACTCCTACCGCCACCACTACCACTCCTATCAATACCACTAGGTCCACTACTACCAGCCTACCACCACCACTCCTACCAATACCCTCGTTGTAATTGTATTTTAATTAATAAAATTTAAGGGTACCGTCGCTTTTTTCTTTTATATACTTTCGTTTCTTATAAAAAAGTTAAGTTTTATTTCTTTCAAAATTCATAACTTTTTTTATAAACCTTTTTTCAAAAAATGTATGTAGTAAACTTAAGTCTAAAATAGTCTTATTTATCCAAAAAAAATTGAAAAAAATTAAAAGTTAACTTTTTTCAAAAAACCGTTAAATTTCATTTCTTTAAAAATTCATAACTTTTTTTTATAAACCTTTTTGCAAAAAATGTATGTAGTAAACTTAAGTCTAAAATAGTCTTATTTATTCAAAAAAATTGAAAAAAATTAAAAGTTAACTTTTTTCAAAAAACCGTTAAAAAAATTATCGAAAAATGATATGCTCGTAGAGCAACACCAAAGACTCGGCCGAGCAACCCTCAACCCCTAAACCCTAAAAGGGTTGCTCGGTCGAGCGACATCAAAGACTCGGCCGAGCAACCCTCAAAACCCTAAACCCTAAAAGGGTTGCTCGCCGAGCAACGAGGACTCGGCCGAGCATATCCAAACCGTCAAACCGGAGGTTAACCGGATAACCGTTAAAACCGTGAACCGCCTAAACCGTAACCGGTCTAGCCGGTTAGGCGGTTCGGTTCCGGTTGGAGATTTTGGAGGTTTCAACCGCCGGTTTTCAGCCAGAAGCTTAGGCGGTTTTGGGCAGAGCCACGTCTACTAATAAGTGTTCCAACACTCTTAAAAAGCGAAGAATGAGTTTCCCAGCAACTTTGAGTGATTCTGATAATGATGAGAAGACTGCAAATATGTCATTATGGCATCCATCTCAAATCAAATTATGATAGTGATTCTGTTGGTGTAATGCCCTAGGCGTTTAGTTATGTTTGACTTATAACTTAAACCGCTATGTAATCGTCTTTATCATTTATTATGGAGCATTTTTATTTGGCTTATTATATGTTTACATGTTTATTATAATAACATGCGTCCCTAGTTATTGTGAATGACTAGTATAAGTTGGTAATGGATAATCATGGAGATGATTATATGCATAAGATGCACATTACACTTATGGGTACTTGCTAGAGAACAAGTACTGGACATGACCTACCGAAGAGATTTATGACATGGTCTATAGTCATATATGTCATGATTAAATCTTATGATAGTTGTGTCATTGAATCCTTTGTACCTGAGATTATCATCGTCTTTCACATGATGAACATCGTGTTTGATGTAGTCTAACAATATCTTTAATAGGATAGCAATAAGGGCTATGTTGACTCGATTGGATTCTTGTAGGGAAGAATGATAAGTCAAGATGGGATTTGTCCCTCTCATTGAGAGAGATATTTGCTTGAGCCCCTCAATGATTAGCGTTGATGAAATATGTGGCCACACTCAAGAGATTTGATAGAGATCAAATGCACTTGGATTATCAACATATTCGGAATCGAGAAAGCATTGAACAATATGAGTTGACGTGGACCATGACACATGTTCAATTTGACATCGTGGGCAAAGGGATTGTGACATTTGATCTATCAAGGAATCAAGCTTTGATGTTATATTAATTGAGTGGATATAATGGTTTGCTAGAAACCACTTATGCCTTGTGAGGTCGATGTTTCGAATCACTGCCAACATAAATATAATTTCTAAAGGGTCACACACAAAAGAGCAAATTTGGCATTGGCTGAAAATTGGAATTTGGAGTCTTTGTCACGACTCGTGACCAGGAGCACGACTCGTGACAATGACAAGATGCACTGCATGGCAACAAGGAATGACTCGTGAAGCAATTTTGGCTTTATGGGTTTGGGGCACGACTCGTGCCTTTGGGCACGACTCTTTCCCTTGATCAGCACGAGTACAATTTTTGTCACGAGTCGTATCATGACTGAATTTTCAAAGGGCACGACTCGTGCCCTCAGGCACGACTCGTTCCAGCGTCAAATTTCTGTCCGTACGTTTGTTCCTTGGTTGGTAAGGTTTTTGGTTTAAACAAGGATTCTCCCTAAGTGTTAGGGATTTATAACTAGTATAAATACAATCCTTTTTGCAGCCAAAAATAGAACATTGCTTTAGGGTTTATGAAACACTAAAATATTGATATTGATTAAGAATCAAAATATCAAAAGCTCCCATATTAATTTCATTATTTCGGCTATTGATTATTGAATATCGATTCAATAATCGAAGGATCATCTAGCAATCCTACAAGACTCGTTCTTGGTTCGTTCGCGTGTGGATTACCATTAGAGGGTGATTTCGTTATCAGCTAAAGCTTGGATTAATTCATCACAACGATCGTTGATGCCTTCGGGGAAGTTTTCGAGGAGGATGTCCCTGCCCGCGACAAGAGTCATGTGGTTGAGGCAAATCATGGCCGTGGTAAGAAGAGGAAAGGCAAAGAGGTGGCCCCTGTAGCGTTGTGAGAAAATTTCATCTTTTCATCTTTTGAGTCGCCACCTATATTATTCGATTGAAAACATAGGAAAACCATTTTGAAAGAGATTTGGGTTCGGGGCTTAGGTTATGAAATGGGTAGGTTTAGAAGGCATCCATTTCACCCAATCTGGAGATCGGTCTTGCTAAAGAAAAGAGAGGTTTTCAATCTTTTTAATAAAATAATTAAAGAAGAACAAATAAACCCTAATCAATTTCTTGATTAGGAATGTCGGATTGTATGCTTCGAGATCGCCTTCATTGACTGAAGGGACTCTAGGCTAATCCTTTTGATGGGATTACACTACTCTAAAATCAATAGAGAGGTTGAGAAGAGAAACGAAAGTTTAAAGGATGATTACCTTTTGAGAAGAGATTCGGACAGAGTTTCGACTCAAGTTTAGAGTCGAACCTTGATTTGGACAGAGCTTCGCCTCGATCCTTGATTTGGATCTTGATGCGGACGGAGCTTCGCCTTGGTCCCTTGATTCGGGCTTCGATGTTTGTTAATCAACAAGTTTGATGAACAAACTTTGGGAGTTGTTTTGTGAGTGATTTGAAGGAGTCTTTCGTGGAAAGAAACCAACAAATTGTGTGTGTTGTGTGTGTTCTTGATCAAGGATCAGAATTGTCGACCCCCGAAACACTGAAAGTCATCCAGTATTTATAGGAGGTTGGAGAGGTGAAGGTGGAGAGGGAAATTACCCTAGGAAGGTTCCAGAACTTCGGTTACGATTGGATACCCGAATTGATAAGGTTTTATCCAAAAAGAGAGTTTGAAACGGAGAAGGAGAGTGATTTCTGCACATCCTGTCGAGGGGATATCTCGCGCGAGATATGATATCTCGTGCGAGATAACTAGTCTGATGACTATTTTGTCCTCTTCAGTTGTTTCGTTAGTCAGTTAGGTCCAAAACTAACGAGGTTAGTTAGAAACTTAACGAAACATGACGAAACTGATATGCTTTCATCAAAACATAAAAGAGAGATGAAGAGTAGTGTAATCATGTAATTATGGGTTCAGAATGGGGTGTCTACAGAGCCCTCGGCGATGTGTCTTATGAAAGAAGAAGTGTCGTCGATAGAAAAGACATCATTACGACACTTTGGGATGGTCGTGCCGCACGGCTGCCTACGTATCTCTATCGGAGAATCAGACCAAAACGTAGTTCGACTCCAAAACACGAAAAGGTTGCTTTAGGTATTTTGAAAATCATTTTTTGAAAATCGAGGAGATTTTATTTTTGAAAAGGCAAATCCATACTGAGGAATCAAATCATGACCCAATTCTGAAGATACCTATCTTTTGTGGAAGTGAGGTGACGATCCTGGCGATTCGGGACCGAGCTTTTGTTGAGGTGACGATCCTGGCGATTCGGGACCGAGCTTTTTGTTGAGGTGACGATCCTGGATATTCGGGACCGAGCTTTTTGTTGAGTAGTACTCGACATACTACTTGTAGATGCTTGACACACCTACTTGGTGACGATCCACCTGTAAGGGCGCTGAATCGGGCTTTTTGGTAAGGTAAGTATTTGACATACTGACCCTAGATGCTTAACGCATCTTAGATGTTAGACACACCTAATTGTTGACGATCCACCTGTCTGGGCGTTGAATCGGGCTTTTTGTTGGAATATGCTTGACGCATGGCACTTGACGTGATGGATGCTTGACGCGATGATTGCTTGACGCAATGGTTGCTTGACGCGATGGTTGCTTGACGCAAATGGTCGCTTTGACGCGATGGTTGCTTGACGCAGCATGGTTGCTGACGCGATGGTTGCTTGACGCGATGGTTGCTTGACGCTATGGTTGCTTGACGCAATGGTTGCTTGACGCTATGGTTGCTTGACGCAATGGATTGGATACATTGACATATGGGGAGGTAGATGGAATCCAAACACTCAACATGTTTGATCTAATTTTTGAAAGTAGGCACTTGACGTGCCTTACGCATTTTAATTCCTGCAAGAGGGTTAGTGAAAGCATTTGCATAACAACATGTATTCACTTAAGCATTTGTTTGTTCAAGACTATCAATGTGCACCCGACTCCAAGGATCAGCGGGGAGAATGAGTTCTATTATGTGAGGATTGAAAATTGTTTGTGATTTAGATTTTGGTTTTGAAGACCAACTCGTGAGGTTCATCTAAAGATCGAATGAGACAATCGTCTAATAGGATTCCGTTGAGATAACCCAAGTTCAACACTAAGGTTCAGGATACTTCAAGGATTTTTCATTGTCGTAGGACTTTTTTTTTTTTTTTCGTCAAGCCCCTAAGTTTCTCATGTGATAATCATTGACTGAACAAGGTTTAAACCACTCCAATGGTTTTTGCTATGTAGAACTGATGCTGTCTAACCTAAAGCACATATTTTCCAAGGCTTCTCTTGACACTAAGCCCCAAGACTTCTTGTATGTTGTAGATGACTTCGTGAACAGGCTTGTGAGACTGCGTGAATCGAAGAAGGATCCCCTCCTTTTTCCCTTTGATTTTTTTTGTGACGCACCCTGGTTTTTGCCTAGACTGCCCTTTCGGGTTTTCAATCTAGCGGGCATCTCTTTTGCGTCTTTTGTTTTTGTGCTCTAACTTTTGCCTAGGCCGCTCTTTACGAGTTTTCAACCTAGCGAGCTATTCTCCTTTTTTTTTTTTTGAAAAGTATGTGTACTCGAAGGTGACTCAGTTGGAAGAATCTCATTAAGGAAAAAGATGAGATCTCAAGTTTAGTTGAGGAGAGACGGACTCTATTTTTTTGGAAGATGATCCAAGCATTGACTCTTTTGGGGAGTGTATTCTCTAATGATGAGAGTGAGAAACGAAGAGGAAAGCCCCTAATGCAGATTTGATTACTCTTGAGAGTTTGAGTAGAGATTGTTTGGGGAGGAAAGGTTAGGAAGCCCCAGTTTTGATGCTTGGATTTCAAGAGTGTGTATGAGAATGGCTAAGAGGAAGCCCCTAGACTCAACAAAGAATGCTATATGGCTCAAAGGTCTAGAAAAGTTGCTCTACTTTTAATGGACCTTGTATCATCTAGAAATTTCTTAACGAATTTGAAAAGAAAGCCAATCATTAGTATGAATTAAGGCTAAACATTTCTCTTTATGGATTGATGTTGAAAGTCTTCTTCATTTTTGTTGCCATTCGGGCTTCATTGTAAGAGGATGTTGAGGGATCCTCTTTTCTTCATTGATATCACTTGACTCTTCTTCTTTGCGGGAGAGTCCTTCTTGCCTTTGTTGAAATTTCATCCTTGTTGTGGGGCGATGAAGGCTTGAGAGTTTTCCTCTCTTTTTTTTTTTTTTTTTTTTTTTTTTTTTTTTGATGCTCTATTTTTGCCTAGGACGATTTGAGGAGTTTCGACCTAGCGAGCTTTTTATTTTTGTACTCTCAAAGCCTTGAATTGAGTAGCCCCACTTTTCTTGGGATGAATGTTGATAGCAGCGTCTTTGGCTTCCTTCGTTTGTTGATCTTCGACTTTCAACATGAGTAATGTTTAGCCTTAAGCCTTCTAAGGATAGTTTTCATTTCAAACTTGTTTAGAAGTTTCTATTTTTCGTGATGATTTAAGGAATGAGGGTCCACTATTCATCATAGATCAAATGATATTCATAAAGAAAAACAACTCTTGGGAAAGTGTTTAGGATAAAGAGATAACTTTTATTGATAAGGAAATTCGAAACAGACTCGATAGTTCACTTGACACAAACTAGAGAGGATAGAGATGGACTAGAATGACAGAACGACTCTTCGAGAACATACTAGGAAGCTAACCTAATCTATATATATATTTTTTTCTTTTCTTTTCTTTTTTTTTTTTCAAAGGAAAAAAAGGAGAGGACAATCGGAGCCTCAAGGTGGTGATGCTTCAGTTGATCTTGCCGGCTTCATACAAGTCTTGGATGGCATCCCTCAAATTGTAGCAATTGTTGGTGTCATGACCACTAAACTGATGGTACTCGCAAAATTTGTCGTGGTCCCAATCTTCCCTCATTTTCTTAGGATGATAGTCTTCCATTGGCTTCAGTTTTCCTTGGCCTACTAGATCATCGAACATTTTCTTAAGAGTAGCCCCACCAAAATCATGATAGGTACGACCGGTGCTCCCCTTTGAATCAGATCGAGCTTGGACCCGATCTAGCTGGTCCGGATTCATTAAGATCCGTAGATTTTTTCCCTTTTTAGAGCCGTAGATTTCTCTACTCGTTGATATCATATGATTGTATGTTTGATTATTTATTATTTTCGTTTTCTTGTAATTGCGTTAATTCTTGTATTACTTCCCAATGAAGTGGGATGTAAACGTTCTTACTGCACAAAAATGTTTCGTGAATTTTTGGATATCTGATAGACGTTTTCTCATCAACCCGAATTTTATAATACATCGTGTGTTCAAAGCAAAATTTATCCGGGATTTCTTAAATTTCAGTTTAAGGCAGTGTTCAAGTGTTAATCGGATTGAAATTCGAACTTCTAATGATCTAGATTAGAATAATCTTTGTTGTTTGTTGTAAGTTAAAAGATGAAATTACTATGATATTTGGAATGAGCCTTCGATTTTTATGAAATCTCGCCTCTTTCATTATTATTATTGTGAATGCTTATTCGTCATTCGCTAAAAAAAATTCGTAGATAAGCATGCTTTGTTACTCGTCCCGTTAGAGTTTAATTATTTTCACGAATTTAACAAAGAAAAAAAATGAAGACATAAAACTTATTTCAATCTTCAAGATAGATGTTTCTAGTGTCGGTACAACTTTCATTCTAAAAAAAAAAACACGTTTTGTTTATAGCAAGTTGGTCCTTGAACTCTCGATGATATTATCAAAAGTATATACTCCCTCGGTTCGCTCGAAAGGGCACAAATTTCATTTTTGGGCGTCCCATTTAAAAGGGCACAACTTCAAAAAGGAAAGTTTTTATTATTTTTATACTTTTCCTATCTCACTCATTCTCTTTCCTACTTTACTTTTACACTCACAATATTCTCTCTCCTAACTATTCTTCCCACTCATTCTCTCTCCTATTTAATTTTTCATACTCACAACATTTAACCTTTTTCTCTTTCTTACATCACTTTCCTTATTCATTTCTTAATTTCCGTGCTAGGAAGCAAAATTGCCCTTTCGAACGGAACGGAGGGAGTAATTCCTTCGTACCGTAAAAAAGGTTAATAAAAATTAGGTACGAAAATTAAAATTTAAAATTAAGTGTTGTAAAATGAAAATTGAATTATGAGAAAAAAGTAGAGTTAGATTCAAATACTCCCCCCGTCTCAACATTTATAGACTTTTAGCTTTTCACGGGAATTAAGGAGGAAGTATTATATTGAAAGTGTTGTGAGTGTGAAAATAAAATAGGAGAGAGAATGAGTGGAGAGAATAGTAAATTATAATGGTGATGTGAGTATTAAAATAATGTAGGAGAGAGAATGAGTGGAGGGAATAGTAAAGATTCCTTTCCATTTTAGGAAAGTTATATATTATTGTGGGACGCCCAAAAAAGAAAGTTTATATATTATCATGGGACGGAGCGAGTACATACTGAGTTTCCTAATATATACTCCCTCCGTCTCATTAATAACTTCACCTTTTGTCATTTTGGGTGTTCCATTTAAAGCTTCACCTTTTGTCATTTTGGGTGTTCCATTTAAAGCTTCACCTTTCTTTTTTTGGGAAAGAATCTTTATTATTTCACTCACTCATTCTCTCTTCTATTTTACTATTACACTCACAACATTTTTCAAATTTACTATTTCCTCCACTCATTCTCTCTCCTATTTTACTATTACACTCACAAAATTTTCTTCACCCTTAATTTGCGTGTCGAACCAAAAAGAATGAACTAATTGCGGGACGGAGAGAGTATATAACAATATATACGTGAATATAATATTATAATATTATATTTTTAATAATATATACTCCCTCCGTCCCATGATAATATATAAACTTTTCTTTTTGGGCGTCCCACAATAATATATACTCCCTCCGTCCCGCTAATATTAGCACACTTTCCTTTTTGGACGTCCCGCTAATATCCGCACACTCCCAAAAAGGAAACTTTATATTAATAAAATATTCACCCAACCTCACTCATTCTCTCTCCTACATTATTTTAATACTCACAACACTATTATAATTTACTACACCCTCCACTCATTCTCTCTCCACTCATTCTTTTACACTCACAACATTTTATTAAAATATCATATTCCTTAATTCCCGCGCAAACAGTGTTTGTGCTAATATTAGCGGGACGGAGGGAGTACTTTCCTAAAATGGAAAGGAATCTTTACTATTTCCTCCACTCATTTTCTCACCTACATTATTTTAATACTTACATCACCATTATAATTTACTATTTTCTCCACTCATTCTCTCTCCTATTTTATTTTCACACTCACAACATTTTCAATATAATATTTTCTCCTTAATTTTCGTGCAAAATCCAAAAGTCTATAAAAAAATGGGACGGGGGGAGTATTTATTATTAGACAGAGGAGAGAGAGAGAGAGTGAGTAAGATGTAGTAATATTAAAGCTTGTAGTCAACGGAGTTGTCTCTCTGTTTGGGTTTTGGGTTAAAACAGAAAGTCAAAGTAGAAATTAAAAATAAAGCTAATCAATAGGTCGGTTAATTTTCAAATATTATTTTCCTGTTTTCCTTCATATGTAAACTATTTTTCACTATACCCCCTGAAGTATTCTCTATCTTGAAAAATTGACGACTAGAATGAACATATTTGCATTTCAAATTCATATTTCTGTAATGATCCAATTTTAATCTCCTTGTTAACTTTCTGAAAATAAAAGGTGTTATCCCTTAACACACTTCTATAATCATACAAATGTAAATTCATACTTAGTTTACATACACATGCTGAAATCACATGCACTTAGCATGAAACAATGGATGAAATTACCATAAAATAGGTGCAACGGATGCACACTATAATTAGGTGGGATATTTTTGATGCAACAAAAATTAGTTAGAGTTGTAAATCAACACAACCCAGTAGTTGGAATATTATTATGGGGCATTTACAAAAAACTACTTTAGAAAGATGGAAATTACAAAAAAAAAACACATAAGTTGGAAATTACAAAAAATTACTTTCTTTATTACAACAAACTACTTTCTTTAATTTTGGGAACAAAAAAATTTATTTATTTATTTATTTATTTTTTGCAATTTTTTTTTTATTTTTGCAAAATTTTTTTTTTTTTTTGCAAATTTTTTTTTTTTGGTCAGACAACTGTGACCTCCATTTCACTTAGCACTTAGCACAAAACCTTTTAAAAAATAACTGATAAATGACATTTATCGGTTGTTTAACCAAATACCAAGCACAAAAACTCATTAAACAACTGATAAATCCATTCATCAGTTGTTTGAACCAAACACTTAGCACAAAAATAGCGATAAACAACTCGATAAACATGATAAACAAGCGATAAACATGATAAACAACCGATAAACATGATAAACAAATCGATAAACAAGCGATAAACATGATAAACAACTGATAAACAAATGATAAACATGATAAACAACTGATAAACATGATAAACAATTGATAAACAAATGATAAACATGATAAACAACTGATAAACAAAAGATAAACATGATAAACAACTGATAAACAACTGATAAACAACTGATAAACAACTGATAAACAACTGATAAACATGATAAACAACTGATAAACAACTGATAAACAACTGATAAACAATTGATAAACAACTGATAAACATGATAAACATGATAAACATCTGATAAACAACCGATAAACAACTGATAAACATGATAAACAACTGATAAACACGGATAAACAACTGATAAACATGATAAACAACTGATAAACATGATAAACAACTGATAAACACTAATAAACAACTGATAAACAACTGATAACCATGATAAACAACTGATAAACAACCAATAAACAACTGATAAACATGATAAACAACTGATAAACAACTGATAAACATGATAAACAACTGATAAACAACTGATAAACAAATGATAAACATGATAAACAACTGATAAACAACCGATAAACAACTGATAAACAACTGATAAACAACTGATAAACAACCGATAAACAACTGATAAACATGATAAGCAACTGATAAACACGGATAAACAACTGATAAACAACTGATAAACATGATAAACAACTGATAAACATGATAAACAACTGATAAACACTAATAAACAACTGATAAACAACTGATAACCATGATAAACATGATAAACAACTGATAAGCAACCGATAAACAATTGATAAACATGATAAACAACTGATAAACATGATAAACAACTAATAAACAAATGATAAACATGATAAATAACTGATAAACAACCGATAAAAAACTGATAAACATGATAAACAACTGATAAACAACTGATAAACATGATAAACAACTGATAAACATGACAAACAATTGATAAACAACTGATAAACAACTAAAACCTTAAATCGGGACATAACGTTTTTATGGCATACTCCCTCCGTCCCACACCAGTGTGGACTTATTTCCTTTTTGGTCCGTCCCAAGTTAGTGTGAACTGCCCAAAATGGCAAATAATCTTTACTATTCCACCCACCAACTCATTCTCTCTTCTACTTTACTTTTACACTCACAACATTCTCTCTCCTAACTATTTCTCTCACTCATTCTCTCTCCTATTTAATTTTCCATACTCACAAACACCTTCCCCACCTATTTCTCTCTCCTACTTTTTCTTAATTCCCGTGCCAAAAAAGTTGGTCCATGGTAGTGTATAGGGCTATTACACGAAACGAGCCTGCTCGAGCTCGGCTCGAAAAAAGCTCGAGTTCGAGTGGGCTCGAGTTGAACTCGAGCTCGAACCGATTTTTAAGCTCGTCATTTTTTCGAGCTCGGCTCGTGTTCGACTCGTATGTTCGACGAGCTCTGTTCGAGATCGACTCGTTTGAGCTCGACTCGGGCTCGGCTCGTTAAAAGCTCGAATAAATTTTAGTATATATATATATATATATATATATATATATATATATATATATATATATAAGCTCGAGTTCGATTACAACTCTAATTAGTGCTCGATAAAGCTCGTTTGATTTCAGATTTTTTTCAAAAAATAAGTCGAAGCTCGAGCTCGGCTCGTTATTACTCGAGTTCGAGCAGCTCGTGAGCCAGCTCGAAACTTGATTCGAGCCGAGCTCGAATGGGCATTCTGGACTCGAGCTCGAGCTTGAGAAAAGCTCGAGCTCGTTTAAAAGTTAACGAGCTCGAGCTCGAAACATCAAAAGCTCGGCTCGGTTCGGCTCGTTTAAGGCCCTAGTAATGTGGGACGGAGGGAGTATTTCACAACCAAAACCAATCTTTGCTATTTATCAATCTTTGCTTTATTAATAATATTTTAATGTTTCTACTTACGTGCTACAGACCCCAAATCCTTGAGCCCCCAATTCCCCTTCCCCCATTTATGCCCTCTTTTCTTCCCCACAAAACACACATACACACACACACACTCTTCTCCCTCCATAGCTCAAATCTAGAGATTCATAAACCCAACAAAATTTATTTTACAGATACAAAAAATGACTAACAAATCCCCCATTTTCCCCACCTCTGTTCTCCCGTCCCCACCTCTGTTCCTCTCCCTCCCCCTCTCTCTCTCTCTCTCTCTCTCCAAAATCACCCATCTTGCAGACTTTCATTCACATTTCCCCCAAGCACTCCCTTTATCGGCTGCCCTCAGCGCCTCCCCCACCCTCGCCTCTCCGTCCTGGCCGCCCATCCCCCATGTTCTCCACCGCAGCACTGCCTCCGTCCCCTTTCTTAACCCTGGCAAGTTTTATCACTCAAAATCCCCTGCCTAGACTTAAGCTTTACTAGAACAAAAATCAAGATAAAGCACTTTAAGGTATAACATTAGTTGGTCTTACAGTGCTTCCATCAAGATTATGCTACCGAAAATACTCATACTGGTTCACATAATTGACAGATTTAGTTCCCGTGATGCATATGCAGGAACGAAAAATGTAACATATATAATCAAGGCTGAGCAAAAATTAAAAAAAAAATGCATATATATATATATATATATATATATATATATGAATATATATATATAATCAAGACCGTGTAATCTTTTTAATGCAATATATTGTTACAACTTTTTTAGCCACTGAATATAAACATCCAAGAATTCATATAATATCATTTCTAATTCTACTTGTTACCAATTAATTGGAATATTTCTATATGCATGTATGTGTCGGTCTTATGTGGTAACACATTATCTGATTGCTAGTAATCTAGCTACATTATCATCCCATGAAAAGAAGGTTACAACTTTAGTAAAATGCTAGTGACTTGTGAGAATTATACCAGCAATGTGGTATCAAATCCAAAAAAGATGAGTACGTACATTTATATAATCTCTTATAGCTGATGATTTGTTTAATTAATTGGTGAAATTCGGCCTGAATTTCTTATAGCTTGACCGGAATCAATGGACTCGCCGGAGGTGGTCGCCGGAGGCGGGGAAGGTGGTCGCCGGAGGGAAGCTTGTCACCGGAGTTGGGTTGGATAAATATAGAGAGGGTAAAGAGAGATGGGTGCGTGTTTTGTGTGCTAAATAGTCTTTTGTAATATTCATATTTAGCTAAATAGTTTTTTTGTAAAATCACAACTTACATGTTTTTTTTGTAAATAGCATGTTTTTGAGTGAGTTTTTGGTAAAAAGTCCTATTATAAACGCATATTTTTCAGATTATCATAGGGCTTATAGTTATTGTGGATCCAGACAGGGCCGGTCATGTGGTAAATGGGGCCCTATGCTAAGAGTTTGGCGAGGACCCTCATTTTTTTAATCCCCAATGATAAATGATCAATATCATTAAAAATGGTAATTGTAAATAATTTATTTGAATTAATTATAAGTAATTTAAAGAAATATTACAATTAATTTTTAATGATAATTATAAAATTGCAATTATAAGGATAATTGCAAATTATATTTAAACAAAAACAATTCAAGAAAGCCTTTTGTGGAACAAATGGCAAATTAGAAGAATAAAGACAAAAATGTAAAATTGAGAAGAAAATGTAAAAAAGAGAAATCGAGAATCGAAACTTGATGGCAGAGTTGTAGAGACTTACAGTTGACTCATCAATCACTGGAACAATGTAGCACATTTGCTATAAAATGTGACTCTAATTATTAGTATACTCCCTCCGTCCCAATATTAGCTTCCCATTTTGTCATTTTGGGTGTCCCATTAATAGCTTTCACTTTCTTTTTTTTGGCAAAGGAATCTTTACTATTCCCTCCACTCATTCTCTCTCCTACATTATTTTAATACTCACAACACCATTATAATTTACTATTCTCTCCACTCATTATCTCTCCTATTTTCAAATTACACTCACAACATTTTTTCTTCCCACCCATTTTATTAATTTACGTGCAAGACATTTTTTGGACAGCTCTTATTGAGACGGAGGGAGTATATTTGAAGGTTCTAGGCAATGTCCTCACTTGCCTTGCATTAAGGTGGGCCTGGATCCAGAAATAAATAATAGCGGATACACTAAAAATTGTTCGTGAAAATAGAACATGATTCATTATGTTATAGCAGAGCCCTAATTAATACTTTATACTAAAATTGCTCACGTAACGGGGTATATTAGCGCCCAATATATATACATATATAATGTAGATCCGCCCCTACTTTCAAGAAAATATAAAAAATTTAATTCATACCTCGGGAGACAGTGGGGCGGAACAATTCAAGCAACGACCAACAAGTCAAATTAGACCTAGAGTGTTCATTGAAAACAATTTTTTTCAGAAAAATAGCGAAAATGCATAAAGGAAAGATCAAGGTTTAATATTTATATTGGGTAAACTAAGGTTGGTTGATTGCAATTGAACCAAAGATCAACTTATAAGAGTACTCCCTCCATCCAAGCCGAAAGCCACACATTTTCATCATTTTTATTGTACTATTTAAAAAGACACACATTCAAATTGAAAATATTTTAATATTTTTTTATTTATACGACCTATTTATAATAATTATTCACTTACTATTTTCTATCATATTTTTTCTCTTATACCTCAATTTTAATATTCACAATATTTATTTCACTATATATTTTCTTTAATTTTCATACAAAACTTATTTTATGTTTTTTCGAATCGTACACGAAGGAGTACTCCCTCTGATCCAGCCTAATTGATACCAAATTTTTGGGCACACAGATTAAGGAAAAGTAAGAGAGAGAAAAAGTGAAAGAAAATATTGTGAGTATGAAAAATTAAATAGGAGAGAGAATGAGTGAAAGGAATAGTGATTTGATTGGTGTTGTGAGTATAAAAGCAAAATAGGAGAGAGAATGAGTGAAAAAAATAGTAAAAATTTACTTTCATTTTGAACAGTCTCAATTGAATTGAAACGAACCAAAAAGAAAATAAGTATCAATTGAACTGGGAATGGGAAGGAGGGAGTATATATTTTGAGAAGAAAATAATCGTTAACGTGTTTAAGACAGTCAATCATTGCCTTAATTCCAACGTATCCGGTTAAACCGCAGAGCGGTCGGGTTCACATAAAATATTCAAATAAACTATTTAATTAAGTTTCTGAGAACTCCTAGAGAAGCATCATATTTTTAAAAGAATTTTTTTACTTCAATAGAATAACTTTAGTAAGTTGAAAGGGTGCAAGAGCAATTATCTAATATTGATAAGTTTTTATAGAGTAACGTTTAATAAAAAATGCCAAAAACTTGTAAAAAATGCGTTTTTTCTAAACAATTGAAAAAACGTGTTTTTTCAATCGTATATAAGGCCACGAGCGCTCTCTCTCTCTACTCTGTCAGTAGACGCAAACACCACCAGCTCTCTCTCTAGTCGTCGGCGCCAGAAATTAGACTCGACGAATTGGCCGTAAGTTATATACTCCCTAACCCTAGAAATTCAACAACCCTTTTTTACCAGGAATTGATCACCAGACCTTAAACCCTTCGGTTTCTAAGTGCAATCGCACATTACTACTACCACCAAGGTTACTAGTTGTTGCAATTTGGGTTCTAAAGTTTCATATTTTGTAATTCGGAATTCAATTTCTAACTTACGGCCATGGCGCCTTTGGTTGCAACCATTTTAGAAGAAATAGCTTGAAAAATTCGTGTGAAGCTTTAATGTTGTTCAAATTATCACAGCCTTTGAATTGAATATCAATTGGTAGAGTGCCAGATATCAATTGGTAGAGTGCCAGCAAGGTTAATGGTGAGTGCCAGCAAGGTGTAGAATGGTGTGCAGGGGACTGGGTAATTAGATGCCAGTGTATGTGTTTTGGAGTGCCAGTCCATGTGTTTTAGAGTGCCAGTCCATGTGTTTATGAGTGTCAGTGCTTGTGTTTTTGAGAGCCAGCAAAAATTATTACCAGTATTTTTGAGTGCCAGTGCATGTGTTTTTGAATGCCAGTGCTTGTGTTTTTGAGAGCCAGCAAAAATGTTAGTGTAACAAAGTGTCAGTGTTAGTGTAACAGAGTGCCAGTGTGAAGAGTGCCAGTTCATGTATATAAAAGTGCCCGTGTAAAAAGTGCTAGTGCCCGTTTAACAAAGTGTCAGTGCCAGTTTACACTGACACTTTTTTAAATTGGTACTGACACTTTTTTCACTGGCATTTTGTTACACATGCACTGGCACTTTATCACACTGGCACTTTGTTTAACTGGCATTGACACAAACGGGAAAACACAAAACACGTTTTTTCTAAGTGCCAGAAAAAACGTGTTTTTTATAAGACCAACTCATAAAAAATAAAGTTTATTATGAATACATCATTATAAATATTATATTAATAAAAAAATATTAAAATATTTAGATTACATTAAAATTATTATTCGAAACTTATTTAGAGTAATATAATAAATAGGAATATCATTCTAGAGTAGGTCTGCTGAGAAACGCGTTTCTCCATAACTATGGAGAAACGTGTTTTTAATAGCCAGAAGCTATACGTTTGATAACCAGAAGAAAATTTCTGGATATCAGTCTCAAAGGGTTCTGAATATTCAGAAGCTTTGGAACGGATATCCAGAAGCCTTTGGGCGGATATCCAGAAAAAATAGATTTGAAGCCAAATCCAAGGCCAAGACCAGAAATTGCTTATTGAAGGTTTCTGAATATCCAGAAACCTTCAAATGTATATCCGAAAACCATCAAATGAATATCCGAAACATTTTGAAAGTTTACGGATATCATTTTGAAGGTTTCTCGGATATCACTTTCATAAGCTTCTGGATATCCTTTCAAGGGTTTTGGATATCCGTAACCTTCGAGACTCGATATCCGTAAGTAACCATGGACAAGGTCGTGGCCAATACAAAAAGTTTCTGAATATCCTTTCAAAAGGTTCTGGATACCCGTAACCCGTTTCTCCATAACTTATGGAGAAACGCGTTTCTCCCTAGATTTTACGATCATTCTAAAATGTAGAGAGTATTTTATAAGATATACTTCATTCATCCCGTTTGAAGGGGCATAAAATTGATTTTATAAGAAAATTAAGGAGAGTGTATAGTGTGATAAATATTGTGAGTATGAAAAATGAGGTATGAAAAAGAAAGTGATGTATAAAATAGTTAGTGAATAATTACTGTTAGTATGACATATGAGTATAATAAATATAAAAGTATAAAAAAGTTTTCATTTTTAGAGTATACCTTTATAAATGAAACTCTCAAAATGAAAATATGCGTCAATTCAAATGAGAGGTAAAAGTATACTCCCTCTGACCCACTCCACTGTGGATCTACTTTTTGGACACGAGAATTAAGAAAAAGTAGAAGAGAGAAATAGGTGGAAGAGGTGTTTGTAAGTATGAAAAATTAAATAGGAGAGAGAATGAGTGGGAGGAATAGTTAGGAGAGAGAATGTTGTGAGTGTAAAAGTAAAATAGGAGAGAGAATGAGTGGGTGGAATATTAAAGATTCTTTGTCATTTTGGACAGTTCACACTGGAGTGGGACGTCCCAAAAGGGAAATAAGTCCACACTGGAGTGGAAAGGAGGGAGTATATATCTAGAGAATATATATATATATATATATATATATATATATATATATATATATATATATATATATGGACCATTTTTTTGGGCACGAAAATTAAGAAAAATAGGAGAGATAAATTGGTGGAGGAGGTATTTGTGAGTATGAAAAATTAAATAGGAAAGAGAATGATTGGGAGAAATAGTTATGAGAGAGAATGTTGTGAGTGTAAAAGTAAAATAGGAGAGAGAATGAGTGGGTGGAATAGTAAAGATTCTTTGCCATTTTGAACAGTCCACACTAATCTGGAACAGACCAAAAAGAAAATAATTCCACACTAGTGTGGGACGGAGGAAATATATATATATATATATATATATATATATATATATATATATATATATATATATATATATATATATATATATATATATATATATATATATATATATATATATATCTATAGTATAAATTAAACCCCTCCGTGAACAGTTCTATGAACAGTTTCGGAGGGGTTTTTCCCTATTTTGCCCTCACTATTTAGTCTGTTTCCTATTTTGCCCTTAATTTGTGCTAAGACTTTGAATTTGAGCTAAGACTTTGAATTTGGGCTAAGAGTGGGCTTTAGGAGGGTTTACTTAAATTAATTAAGTAACTGATTTTTTTATTTTTTTTAAAAATTAAAAAAAAAATTAATTTGAAAAAAAAAAAAACACCCGTGTCCTTGGACACGGGCATATGTACTAGTATATTATATATATATATATATATATATATATATATATATATATATATATATATATATATAGAGAGAGAGAGAGAGAGAGAGAGAGAGAGAGAGAGAGAGAGAGAGAGAGAGAGAGAGAGAGAGAGAGAGAAATAGAGTCGTAAATATACTTACATATATAGAAGTGCTCCAAACCTAAGGCCTAAACTAAGGCCTCTTGGCTCAATGGTATCCAAATGTGTGTTACTTGTATATATAGAAGTGCTCCAAACCTAAGGCCTCTTGGCTCAATGGTATCCAGATGTGTGTTAGAGATTTTCACACATTGGAAGTCTCATGTTCAGACTATTGTGGGAGAACTTGTGTGATTCATATGTGTGCCTCATAAGGGTAATTCTGCATCCCTACCTTATACTAGATAGCATTGTATGTTATATATAATCGATTTTAATAATCAAGAAACTTCATAATAATTCGTAATAATTCCAAGTGAAAAATAAGTAGAGAAAACAAAAGGAAAGAATTGCACATCAGAACAATACAAAACTCTATCGTATAAAAAAATCTCTTGATGGAACCCATAAATAAAGATAGATATCGTTGTGCAATTGCAGCGGAAGCAATTAAACAAAAATCAAGAACACACAAGCAATTGAGAAATCAAAAGAGAAAAGAGATGAAAATCGATTGGGGTTTTGAACCTTATTTCTGTATTATTATGTGCAATAATCTGTTCCAGTTTACAAAGGATTACAAGCATATATATATGTCACCAACCCTAGTCCAACTTAGATTAGATAAGCCAGAAACCGCCGGCCCAAAACCCCCCAGCGTTCGCCGCCAGGCGCCCGCCCCAGGCATCACCAGGCGCCCGCCTGGGATTTCTCAAGCCACGCCCAACCTACGGCCTACGATGCGCCCGCTTCGCCTCTCCCCCGGGCGTCCGCCTCAAAGCCCACGCCGCGCCAAACATACTGACCTTCAGGCGCCCGCCAAGGCCCAGGTGGGGCGCCCGCCTCACCAGCAATGACGAGCCACATCCTACAATCTCCACCTTGGCGAGCATTCACCCAACCCAACAGAAGATACAAGGAACCCGGCTCGAACCACCCCATCTCTAACTAGAGATGTGCAGCGGAGTCCAAACAATGCTTGAACTTGTCGGTAGTGGCCAAGCCGTCAACATATCAGCAGAATTCTCCGCAATGTGAACCTTCTCTAGCACAACCTCACCCATATCAATCAACTCCCGAATTTTGTGAAACCGAACATCAATGTGTTTCGTCCGTTGATGATAAATGTGATTCTTCGCTAGAAATATCACGCTTTGACTATCACAAAGCAACTTCACTCCACCTTGTTGAATGCCCAATTCGTTGACCAAACCCCGAAGCCATAAGGCTTCCTTTGCAGCTTCAACCGCTGCCATGTACTCCGCTTCCGTTGTAGACAATGCAATAATCTACTGAATCATAGATCTCCAACATATGGGTCCACCATCAAGAGTAAACGCATAACCCGTAGTCGACCTCCTCCGATCCAAGTCACCCGCATAATCTGAATCAACATATCCCACAACAGAAAGCTCCTCACTCTTACCTTCAAACATGATGCCATAATCCATAGTGCCCTTCAAATATCTGAGAATCCACTTGACTGCTTCCCAATGCTGTTTACCCGAATTCGCCATATACTTGCTAACCACACTAATAGCTTGCGCCAAACTGGCCTCGTGCAAACTATAGAATACATGAGACATCCCACTGCGCTTGCATAGAGAACCTTTGACATACTTTGAATATCTTCAGTAGAACTCGGGGAATCTGAGGCAGATAAATTAAAATGATTCGCCAATGGTGTTTTCACAGGCTTTACATCCCGCATATTAAACCTCTCCAACACCTTCTCCACATAACCGGCTTGAGACAACCACAATCTCCTAGATTTCCTATCTCGGTGAATCTCCATCCCAAGAATCTTCTTGGCTTCCCCCAAATCCTTCATGTCAAACTCTGTACTCAACAAGGCCTTCAACTGATTGACCTCGTTCTTACTTCTACCCGCGATAAGCATGTCATCCACATACAGTAACAGAAAAATAAAAGAACCATCATCAAGGCTCTTCACATAAACGCAACAATCATACTCACAACCAAGGTTCTAAAAATCGCTAGGCGGCTCCTAGGCGGCGAGGCCGGGCCTAGCGCCTAGAGCGCCTAGGCGGGGCCGAGGCGGGGCCTAGAATTTACACACATTTTTATATATATTCCATAGTTTCTGTCCATACATAATACATAGTGACAAATTCAAATATATATTCCATAGGCGGGGCCGAGAATTTTGACACAAGGTTATAGAGCATATGAAAATTATAAATGTATTCCATCATCCACAACATAAACTAAGGTTAAGTCAAATTCAACCATGTGTTATTTGTTTTCATTTTCAATCCTTATAAAACGACGTCATTTAAGAGTAAAAAAAATTAAAAAATAAATAAAAAAAAATAAAAAAATAAAAAATAAAAAAATATTACTTAGACCGCCTAGGCCCGCCTAAATCCGCCTAGGCCCACCTAAATCCGCCCAGACCGCCTGGTCCGCCTAGACCGCCTAGAACGCCTAGGACCGCCTAGGACCACATAGACCGCCTAACGCCTAATTGACCGCCTAGAGAAAAGTCGCGGCGCCTGGGCCCCGCCTAGGCGGCCGCCTAGCCCAATTTTTAGAACACTGCTCACAACGCTTGTAGCCAATACGTACCATGTAGGAGTCAAACCTCGTAAACCACTACCTCGGAGACTGCTTCAGCCCATAAAGTGACTTCTTCAATCTACAAACCAAACGCTCCTGCCCAGGCTCCGTGAACCCATGTGGTTGCTCCATGAAAATCTGCTCATCCAACTCACCGTGTAGAAACGCAGTTTTCACATCCACCTGCTTCAACACCAAATCATAATGCACTACAAGACCCAACACAATTCGAATGGAAGTGTGTCTCACAACAGGCGAAAAGATCTCATTATAATCCACCCCCTCTCGCTGAGAATACCCCTTTGCTACCAACCGAGCCTTGAACTTTTCCCCCTCTTTTTCTGATACTGCTTCCTTGTGCTTGAAAATCCACTTGCAACCAATAGCACGCTTCCCTTTAGGAAGCTCCACCAAATCCCATGTATTGTTCTTGTACAATGACTCCATCTCCTCCGCTATAGCATTTACCCACTTATCCTTTTCCAGACTGTTTATTGCCTCCTTAAAAGTGCTTGGATCTCCACTACTAAGAACAAGAACATAAGAAGCCATATCTTCAAACCCATACCTGACCGGTGGCTTGATTACTCTCTTAGGTCTTCCAAGCGAAGTACTAGCCACTTCTTGTGTAGTTGCCTCGACTACGGAAGAGTGAGATCCACATCAGTATCATCCTCACGTAGCTCCACCTCAATAACCTGCTTCTCGCCCTCTTTGCTTTCTGGCACCTTCTCTTTGTCATCTTGAGTACACTTCAACATAGCCTTTTCATCAAAAACTACATCCCTATTGATCACCACCTTGCTTGACTTGGGATCCCAAAGCTTGTATCCTTTCACACCTGTTTAAATGCAGAAAAACATCTTGTTTTGACTTTGGGTCAAGCTTCGACCGCACTTCACTAGAAATATGCACATAGGATGGACACCCAAACACCCGGATATTGGTGAAGTCTACCTCATTACCCGTCCATACCTCCTCCGCAAACCTGTTATCCAAAGAGACTCTAGGTGATATGTTAATCAAGAAACATGTCATACTCACCGCATCAACCCAAAAGTTCTTTGCCAACCCGGCATTGAATCGTAGACACCTAGCCCTTTCCGCAATGGTTCTATTCATCCTCTCAGCCACACCATTTTGCTGTGGTGTCTTGCGTACCGTGTAGTGCCTCTTGATCCCATGCTCTCTACAGAACTTCTTGAACTCGCCATCTGTGTACTCTGTCCCATTATCACTCCTCAAACACTTGATTTTTTGCCCCGTTTGATTTTCCACTTGACTTTCCACACCTTGAACTTCTCAAAAGTTTCGACTTGTGCCTCATGAAGTAAACCCAAACCTTCCTTGAAAAATCATCAATAAACGTCACGAAGTAATAATGTCCACCTCTAGATTACATTCTTAGGCCCCACACATACGAATGAACATAATCGAGAATCCCCTTTGTTGTATGCTTACCGTCTTGAATTTCACCTTGTTCTACTTTCCAAGAACACAATACTTGCAAAACTCAAGTTTACAAGTCTTCACACCCTTCAACAAATTTCATTTATGAAGTTCCCGCATCCCCCTTTCACCCATGTGACCAAGCCTCATATGCCATAGAAGGGCATCAGTATCAACCTCAGATTCAACGGATGTGACTCCACCTATAAGCGTGCTCCCTAGCAACCTGTAAATGTTCTTAGATCCCTTCTCACCCTTCATCACAACCATAGCACCCTTAACTACTTTCAATACTCCACCTTGTGCTTTATAGTTCATACCGTTAGCATCCAAGGTACCTAATAAAATTAGATTTTTAGAAACATCTGGCACATGTCTAACATCACATAATGTTCTAACTACACCGTCATACATCTTAATTCTTATAGCTCCTATGCCAGCAATTTTACATGTAGCACCATTACCCGTAGTAACTATACAGAATTAAGCGACTGTAGGTATCGAACCAATCACGATTCGCCGTCACGTGAAACGAACATGCCGAGTCCGAGAATCCGGCCATACGTCGGGTGCTCCACGGTGATGAAGTCGTGAGCATATCTCCATCCACATCCTCAGAGCAATCTTCAACCACATTAGCTGACTTTGAAGATCCTTCTTTGCCTTTACCGTTCCCCTTTTAGGACAATTACGCCTCTTATGCCCCTTACGCCCACACTTGAAACAATTTCCCTTGTACTTCTTCCTTGATTGCAAACAAGAATTACGCCTCTGCGAGTTATCCAAACCGGTGTTTTGGTCAAATTTCAACAAGCGTGTTAGATGAGAAGAAAAGTGACTAAAGTGATATGAATCTAGGTACAATGATTATCGGGTTTAATAGAAATGGACACAAGTTTGTTTGTTGACTAGGGAAAGCCCTTGAACAACTTGTTCGCCGGTATAAAACCAGGGAGGTTTTGGTACTGCCTTGACCAGGAAGTTTACTAAGTATTTTTTTTGGTGATTACAATGCTAAGAGCGTATTCAAAGGGAACTTAGGCTAGTGTGAACGTGTGTGCAAAATACGGTGTTTGATCCCTTTTATACCTCAAATAACGGCTAATTCACAAAGAGAAAAGATAGGCCTAAAATCTCGGAAGTAATGCTTTGATCTTGTTGAGATATCTTCGCCATTTGTTGTTGAGGGAGGAGATAACGATGCATTCTTAGAGGAAACGTCTTTGAATTGGTCTTCACTTCTTTTGACACGTTCCACTTTGAAAAATGGGATTAACGTAACTATGTTCCAACACACGAGAAGATCAAGTTGTAATAGAATCAACTCAAGTTCGTTAGTATCAAGTTGTTTGATGCAAGTTGTAAACATGTTGACTTAAAAATGTAGGGCCCAACAATTGCCCCCAAACTTTTTGAATTTTAAAATGAGGAATATAAAGAAACAAAAAATTTAAAAAGTTTGCCAAAAATGGACTGTGATATACGGAGGTTTTTAAAACGAAAGGATTTTGATGGGACGGTTAAGGTAGTTCCAAGGCAAAAGTCATGATTCTTTTTGGAGTCCCAACCGCTTTCAATCTCTTTAAATAAATACGAGTCCCTCTTCAACTCTCCCTTTCACAAAATCGAAAACGTAGCTTTCACAGAGGTTTCTAGAGGAAGAACCAAGGAAGACGGTCGGAGAGAAAAACCAAGTAGAAATTTTCGGTGAGTTTCTCACTTCAACTTAATTTTCTCTGTAATTTGTTGTTTCGCTTTTGAAAAAATGGGTCGAAAGAAATTCGTCGTTGTCGAGAGTAACGAGGGTTTGCCTGAGGGTTTCATAACCCAAAATTTCTTGAAAGAACTAGATAGAAAAATGTTTGATTCCTAAGGCTAACCTAGAAATCATTAAGAAAAATCGTGCCATGCCTTACGAAACCGTCTTCTTCGCTCACTTTGATTTAACTTCTGATTACTATTCCCCTATGTGGGTATGCTTCCCGGAATATCCCTTTGTTATAGGCTTAAAATTTCCTTTCCCCGACTTGATCACCAAATTCTTCTCCTGCACCAAACTCAACTATGCCCAACTGATGCCTCAAGGTTGGAGATACTTACTAACCCTAGTTAAATTAGGAGAGAGGGCCGATTTATTGTTGGGTTAGAAGAATTGGTGTACACCATGGATTTAAGGGGTTTTGGTCCAGGAAGGTTCGGTTTTAGGGTTAAGAGTGGTGAGCCTATTTTGATCTCCAACAATGATCCTGCTGATAGAGGGTGGAAGAATAAGTTTTTCTTTGCAAGGAGAGATACCTTGGATCACGAGGAGGGTGTAATTTCCAAATGGAGGTTTCAAGGTAGTGCAAATAATTTTTCCTATTCTATTAATGTTTCTTAACACTTTGATAGCTAACCACTAAAATTCCCTTTGTAGAAGTTGCTAAGTTGTCGAGACTTATTTAGGGGCAAGAAGGAACGAAAGAAAACGTAAACCGGCTTTTCAAATTGGGTGCATCGAGACGGGACCTTTAAGGCATTCCACTGTTGAGTTCTCTGTCGAAGGGGTTGAAGGTGAGGCGAAGTTGAACTGAAGAAAATCTACCCCCAAGCTTACCCGAAATGTCTACGAGGTTTGACACCTCAAAATCTCTGTATCTTTCGCAAGTCGTTCTAATCTTCCGGTTATCTTAATTTCTTATCTCCTTATTGCGGCTACACGATTCAAATCCAACGTGAGTCTTTGTGACTTAATAGGCTGCGGCTAAGGCAAAGAGGATTGCCAAGAAGGAAAGTAAGCCTCCAACTCCAATGTCTATGGCCTCTAGTTACGATTTGGATGCTTCGAAGAAGGAGGAGGCGAAGAAAAGGAAGCTATCGGAAAATTTGAAGCTATGGATGCGAATGATGATTGTGAGATGGTGAAAGCAAGGAAGAAGTTAAAAGATGAGATAACATGTTTCGTTGATAAGGTAAAACGAGGAAACTGAGACCTTGCCCAAGATTTGATGAGTGCTAACACTTCTTTTACTCGGGTTGCGGATATTATGTGTCCTATCATGGACCGGCTCGATGTTTTGAAGATCAAAGCGGCCAAGTACAAGCTGTGGTAGGGGATACAAGGAACAAGCCAACAAGAATCTTTGGGGAGGTAGAGAAGTTGAAGAAAAACATTGAGGCTGCGAAGAAGGAGTTGGAAGTTGTCGGGGCCAAGAAAGTGAAGGAGAATGAAGCCCACGAAAAGGAACTTGGTGCTGCAAAGAGGACTTCAAGTTCAACGCTACCAGCAGTGTTTGAAGCCGAGAATCCAACTTATGGAAGAGTATAAGAATGGGTTGGCTCCGGATTGGGATGTGGAGGAAGAAAAAAGATCTTTGGAAGACTTTATCGGTGAGCCGGCGAGATGGGGAGAGGTGAACTCCGCGGCTCTTGAAGCTCACGGTTGATGATACTAGCAAAGCCTTGAGTACCATATTGGTAGCTCGAGTTGAGAAAAATGATCATGGGAAGGGGAACAATACAACACCGGCGGCGAGCAACGAAGTTTAAAAACAATTTGAAATTTTTTGAGCATTTTGGATGGGTGAACAAAAATAATTTCTTTTTTGGTTTTATTCGTCATACCTTTGTTGGTATGCACAAAAAATGGGGGGTATGTCCCCAAAACAAGTTTTATTTTGGTATGTAATGGCTCATAAGAGCCCAAAACAATTTATTTGGAAGTACTAGGTTGGGCTAGTACTCCAAGCTTTCTTAGGTTTTTAGGGATTGGTTGGCTTACCCAACTCGTCCTCTAGTTGCAAAAATTTTTGAAAACACTTTTAAGGTTTTTAAAGAAGTATTTTGGGGTTTTTCAACAATACTTGCTTGTTCATTAGGTAACATGTTGATGTTATAATCCGTAGGTAACATGATAATGTTACAACCAATAGTTCACAACTTGTATAAGTGTGAAATCGTGCGCCCAGGCGAAGGTGTCAAAACCTTAATTCGTAAGAAAAGATGAATATCTTTTAACCATATGTAAATTGTACCTTTGATAGAGGTATCCGTTTGAAGAGATAGAACAAGTATCAGCCGTCCTGGCGTGTCAACAAGTTCTATCCCTCTCCAGCTAGAATTTCAACAAGTATCAGCCCGTACTGGCGTGTCAACATGTTGAAATTCTTCTTCTAGATCCAAACATGTTGAAGCCGTACTGGCGTGTTAACATGCTTAGACCTACTCCAACTTTAGGTCCCAACAAGTATCAGCCGTACTGGCGTGTCAACATGTTGAGCCTACTTAGTTTGCTCAAGTTGCACCTTGCAAAACAAATTCATGTTAGGGTTGAGCGTTAGCGTAGCTAACGCCCCTCCGATGCTTAAGTTAGTAAGGATTCTCAATAAAACTTGATAACTTGAAATATATGAATGAACTTGACAACTAAAAATAAATCGTACCTGAGAAGTCTAGTTGTAAATAACTGGACTTACATAAAATAAAGTTTTAAGTGGATGGTGTTCCAACTTCTAGGGATTCTGTCTCCACTTGGGGTTGATAACCAATATGCACCTTTGCCAGCTTCAGCATCGATGAGATATGGTCCTTCCCACTTGGGAGCTAACTTACCTGCATTCAATTCTCTTGTATTTTGAAATACTTTTCTCAAAACTAAGCCACCAACCTGGAACCTCCTGACTCTGACATTTTTGTTGTAAGACCTCGCAATTCTTGTCAAAATGACCCTTTTACCCTTTAAAATTTCAGGACTCTGCAATTTGTTCCTAGACTTAACAGAGTTAACCAAAGTTAACCAAAGTTAACCAAAGTTAATCCCCTCTTCAAAAGAGCTTCACGGCAGTCAAACGTAAGACCGATTTCCCCGAGAAAGATAACGGAATCCCGTATCTTTCATCAAAATCATCAACGGCAGTCAAACGTAAGTCCGATTTCCTCGAGAAAGATAACAGAATCCCGTTTCTCTCATCAAAATCATCCCCGGCAGTCAAACGTAGGACCGATCTCCCCGAGTAAGATAACGGGATCCCATATATTTCATCAAAATTATTCCACGGCAGTAAAACGTAAGACCGATCTCCCCGAGAAAGATAACGGGATCCCGTATCTTTCATCAAAATTATTCCCCGGCAGTAAAACGTAAGACCGATTTCCCCGACGAATACGTCTGATTTTTCCCCAGCAAAGGCTAACAAAATCCCCAGCAAAGTTAACGGAATCCCAAAAGCCAACGGAATCTCGAGTAAAACTCGAACTACGAAAGGGCTTGATTCCCACTAGGGATACGTAGGTAGCCTATCTTTAGGTCCAGCCCCTCGACCAAAACGGTCACCCTCTCCTTCGGCAGCAGACGAAGTCCACCGAAAGGCCATTTCAAATTAAGGTTCGAGGCACCTAAAACGCCATCATCATCATCAAGGTCCGAGGCACCTAAAAAGCCATCATCATTCAGGTCCGAGGCACCTAAAACGCCATCATCATCAAGGTTCGAGGCACCTAAAAAGCCATCATCATCCAGGTTTGAGGCACCTAAAACGCCATCATCGAGGTCCGAGGCACCTAAAATGCCATCTTTAAGGTTCGAGGCACCTAAAACGCCATCATCAAGGTTCGAGGCACCTAAAACGCCATCATCAAGGTTCGAGGCACCTAATATGCCATCATCAAGGTCAGAGGCACCTAAAACGCCATCATCTCCAGGTTGACGCCTCAAAATAGTCATCTCCAGGGTCAAAGACCCGAACTACGACTGGCTTGATTCCTCTTGGGATACGTAGGTAGCCTATCATTAGGTTCAGCCATCCGACCGAAAATGGTCATTCCTATCCCCAGCAGAGCGGATAGCCACCCGACCGATAATGGTCATTCCTATCCCCAGCAGAGCGGATAGCCATCAAACCTAAAATGGTCATTCCTATCCCCAGCAGAGCGGATATACAATTTCAGCCATCCGACCGAAAATGGTCATCTCTTATCCCCAGCAGAGTTTCTTTTCAGCAACCGACTGCAGAACTCGCTCATCAGGTTCGAGGCACCTAAAACGCCATCATCTCCAGGGTCAAATACCCGAACTACGGTCGGCTTGATTCCTTTCAAGGATACGTAGGTAGCCTATTAAATAGGTTCGGCCACTCGATCACTTGATCATCTGTCAAATATGGAGCCTTACTCTTATCGACGACCCCGCTTCCTTGAAAGCGCCGTCGCCGAGGGGCTATTGTAAGTGCTCCAATTTGAGCTTGTTAGTATTTTCGTTAGAAAATTAACGAAAGTTATAACATTTCTAACAATTCCTAACATTCCTAACATTTCTAACCAAGCAAGGGCAAAGTGGGCATTGTTATTTAAGGATAAACCAAGGAAAGGAATCAAAAAAGCAAAAGAAATAAGAAAAACCAAAAATAGAAATGGCTGGAACAAAAATTGGCTGTTTAATTTGAATTTTCAAAAGATTATTCCTTGTGTCCAAAGCTTTGACGGCATTTAATGAACAGTGCACGCTGTCAACCCTATCCGTGCGGACATCTTTGACATTTTCAGAGGGCTATAAATTGAGCCCTCCAGTCTCGAAAATAGAAAAGAAGAACACATTTCCTCAACTGCACTTTGGCGAAAATAGAGAGAAAACAGTGAGAATTCCATAGAATTGCCACCTTTTTCTCAACTATTCAACCAAAATCACACTCACTCAAACACTCTCATATTCAAGCCTCAAACACTCTTACTCTCAAGCCAAAAACTCCAAAACACAAAGAAGATAGGTATAACCTCCCTCTTCTTACCCTAAATCTCTCATCCATGCATACATTTTCAAGCTACAAAATGTAGTTCATTCATCTTCTTGTCTTAGATCCAAGAAGATCACCATGGAAGTTCATCTCCATGGATAATCTTCTACAAGGATCAACATTATTTTCAAAGTATTCTTACTTACTTGCAAAGAAAACACATTTTCAAAAACCTAAAAATCATTTTCATACATCAAATCTCATTTTCAAAGGATAAAATTCCCCTTCCCAAGCAAATGAAGTGCTTAGTCCTAATGTACCCCAAGGATGGTTTGATATAGTTGATTCACCACTAAAATGTCAAGTGATCACTAATCAAAACCTAGGGAAATGGGGACAAGCATGGATGCCAAACCCCCTTTAAAATCATGTTTTTCTTTCTTGAAGAAGTTGCTGTCCAGAAGCAATTTTCTAAGACCCCAGTCTATGGTCTAATTTTTTGGACACAGATAAACTTGGAATTTGGTGTTGACTACAAAACACTTTTTGTAACCAACATCCAGAGCTTTCCAGACATATTTTTACTTTATTTTTTGCGTGAGTAAAACTCCCTTTTTTAAATTTTCTTTTGAAGGTCAGATCACCAGTCTCTGGGAGTCCAGATCTCATATCTGAGATTTCCAGAGGGTTTTGGGTCCTAAAATCTTCTCCAAAATGGAAAATTATTTTACATAAATCTTATTTAAGGTGTCTGGAACAACTTTCATTCTCTGAGTTTTCTCAGATTATGAAGTTTTGAAGCCCTTAAATCTATTTCAAAATCAAGTGTCCACTGCCTTTTTCATTCTGGCAGAAGTGTTCTTCAACTTCCAAAAATCTTTTGAGTACCAAAACTCAACCCAAAAATCACACCAAAAATCATGGGATCTGTCCAAAGTCTAATAAAGAATTCCCAATTTTTACTTTTCTGAGTTTCAACTTATTTTGGCCAAAACACACACACACACACACAAATGATTTTCAGCTTGGAAGACTCGTTTTACGAGGCATTCCGTGCACACTAACGTCCTTCCCGGCATGTAACGTGACCTCCGAACCCAAATCTCTAATCTCGGGCATTTTTCAAAGTTTTGGCCCTTAAAACAAAAATGGCGTGGCGACTCCGGTCTTTTTCGATAGGTTTTTCAAAGAAACGAAAAATTTCAAAGTTAAACCATTTTTTCGAAAAGAAAAATTTTGGCGGTGGCACATCATCACGAATCTGTTCAAAGGCGAGCCGTGCATTCTGGAGTCCATTACGTGTAGGCACTTTTCTTCATCAACTTGAAGATCGGCTCGCAGATCGAGGTCAGTGGTGATTTACAAAGCGGCTTATGTATTGCGATCTTCCCATGAAGGATTTTACTTACGCCGGTGTCAGGGGTGGTTTCATTTCAACTATGGCCTTGATTTTACGGGGTCTACTTCAATTCCCCGTTATGTCACCATATATCCTAGCACCTTGCCTCGTCTTACACCGAAGGTGCATTTGGCTGGATTCAGTCTCATACTGTGGTCTCGGAGGCGGCCGAAGAATTTTCTCAAATCAACAAAGTGCTGGCCATCGGATCCTTTGGAGTGTATTATCATGTCGTCCACATAGACCTCAATTTCTTTGTGGATCATGTCATGGAATAGGGCTGTAGCTGCCCTTTGGTAAGTAGCCCCGGCATTCTTTAGCCCAAATGGCATGACCGTGTAGCAGTATGTGCCCCAAGGGGTCGTGAAGGCTATCTTGGCTTGATCTTCTTCTGCCATTTTGATTTGGTTGTAACCGGCAAAACCGTCGACGAAGGACTTAACCTCATGGTTGGCCGTGGAATCCACCAGGATGTCGATGTTTGGCAGGGGGAAATCGTCCTTTAGACTAGCTTTGTTCAGATCTCTGAAGTCTACGCAGCATCGGATCTTTCCGTTGGCTTTGGTCACCGTTACTATGTTGGAAAGCCATGTAGGATACTCAATGACCCTGATGAACCCTGCTCTGAGCATCTTTTCTATCTCCTCTTTCACTTGTAGGGACCATTCGGGCTTAATTCTTCTTAGCTTCTGCTTCACTGGCTTGACTTCCGGGTCAAGCGGTATCCGGTGTTCAACTATGGAAGGGTCGAGGCCTGGCATATCTTTATAGGACCATGCAAACACATCCACGTATTCTCTTAGCAGCTCAATTAGGGTATCCCTCTCGGTTCCCTCGAAGAAACTACCAATCTGCGTCTCTTTAGGCTCTCCCGCCATTCCCAAATGCACACTTGTCAAAACCTCTTCGGCTGCTTGGGCTCGATTTTCCTCTTTTCGAACAACCTGCTTAAAGATTTCTTTGATATATTGTTCATTTAATGTGTCTGCTTATTCATCTAGTGAATCATTATTAACTGTTTTTAAGTTATTAGTTAATTTATCATTAGTTAAAGTGGCAATCAAGGGATACTCAGAAAGATTCATCATTTCATTGAGAACGAAAGGGAATACAGCATTGGCTACAACCTCACAATCTTCAGGCGTAAGGCCATCGGATGACTCTAGAGACTCGAACTCAACAATGAGAGATTCGGCAGATTTTACATAGGTTGACACAAAGGGACGGGGGACCAATCCAAGTTTCATGATCATTTCCTCCTTGGTCGCGGACGGGCCTGAGAGAGTTTCCCAATTCTTTAATGGCATGGCTGTCAGTGGCCTCATGACTCGGGGATTGTCTTGTTTCTGTTCTTCTTCCTCAATCATTGCTATCATCTCTTTGTCTGAACCAGAATCAATCGGGTCCGGCACCTGAAAACTGAGCATATGAATGTAGGGATCTTCTTGCGGATCTACCGCATCCTCAATTCTGGAGCATTCTAACTCGTCGCAGTCTGACCGCTCAATCCAGATGTAAGGACGTATTGCGTCTTGGTGTGCTGCTGGAGCTGCCAGAAAAATCTCATGCCCCATGCTCGAGCGGAAGGGCTTAGAGGGTAGTTCCTCGAGGAGGACGTCCCATACGATGTTCATACATTCGATTTGAGTCTGCCGGTGCTTGTCGACTTTTATCATGAAAATCTCTTCGCTTGGCAAGGCCAGAGAATGGGTTAGAAGAATGCTGACAAATCTCTGATTGGAGACTCTGGGGGTTTGTGTGCTCGTACCATGGCGGTGTTCAGTGTTTCTTTCCATTCTGCCTCCAAATGTTGGAAATGGCAATTGAACTTGATGAATCGAATTGCTTCAGGGTCTGCCCGCTTGAGTTCGTTGACATGGTTGGCATCACCGGATTCTAAGGGATTCTGATGAGACTTGCCCTGATAGTCCCTTGGTCGATTCGAAGGAGGTAGCCCCGGTGTCTGGCTGCGGGCACGCTTGGCGACTGTCTCGGCTTCGTTTCCTATGAGGAAACTGTCACCCCTAATGACTTCAAGATCCCCTTGCCGGTTAATGAACTTGACGCATTGATGGAGAGTGGAAGCTATGGCTTTCATGTGGTGTAACCAAGGGCGTCCCAACAGGGCTGTGAATTCGGATGGGATGTCCATTACATGGAATTTTGCTGGCACCATTTGGGTTTTGAACCAGAGCTCCAGAGCCACCGTCCCTAAGATGGGACGAGACGTGCCGTCGTAGGCCTTGATTGACCGGGTAGATGGGATCATGTGCCTTTCATTGATGCGTAGGGCCCGTAACATGCTGAGGGGAAGGACGTTGACGGCTGATCCGTTGTCCACCAATACTCCGGGGAGTGATACGGTGTTGAGCCGGAGAGTGATGTACAGGGCTTCATTGTGTCTGGATACATCTCTTGGCAGGTCTTCGTCGCAGAAGGTGATCATACTTCCATACAGTCGAGGATCGTAGATTTGGTCTTTTTCCAGAGAAAGAGAGTCATCAGGCCGTCTGTTTCCCGTCTTTCTTTTGCGAGGTAAAGCCTTTGCTGAAGCCTCAGGGTTGTGTCGAGGCTGTTTGTAGCGGATGCCACCATTGGTCAACATATTAATTGAGTGCGAGTGCCAGACTGGGTCTGATCTTTCTTTATCGGCACATGTTCGAAAGCTGGACAAATTAAGCCTGGGCTGATCCCGCAGGGGATTAGGTTTCTGACTGGTGGTAGAATCACCCAAATCTGAGGTACTCTTGTGACGACCCCAACCCTAGGCACTCATTTTAAATATTAAATTATATGCTTTTAATATTTATGTTATCTCTCTGTGTTAAATTATGTCTTTAAATTCTTAAATTAAGATAAATTGGGTGAAAAGTAAATTTAGGATCTTATAAGAATTTATTAGACATTAAATAAAGAAACTTGGAGAAATAATAAAAATGAGAATATGCTAAATAGTGTAGGGAGGTTAAATGAGTAGGATGAATTAATGGGATAAGGATTTATTTTATTTTTAAGTTAAATTGAAAGCCTTGGTTTTTTAGATTTTTGAGGGGGGCCAATTGTCTTGCTTCTCCCTAGCCATGCCATGTGTCACTCCCATCACCTCCTCTTACTTCCTCCTCCCCTTCTCCCTCATTTCTCATACTTCTTCCTTCCTAGAGAAACCTTTGAGACTCCATGGGAACTCCTTCTTCCAAGCTTTGAATCCAAGACACTTCTTCACCAAATCCAAGTCTAAAAGCACCATTGAAGTTGGATCACCTAGAGGAATTCATCAAGTTAAAAAGATCAATCTTTCCTTATAAAATCCAAAGGTGAGTTGTTATGATTCCCTTCTTCTATGTGTTCATGAGTTCTTTGATTATTGTTCTTGGCTTGGTGATGTTGATTTCTTGCTTGGAAACCTAAATGGGAGTTGAATGATTAGAAAATGACATTGTTGAAGTTAGGGTTCAAGGAAGATCATTAGAAGGGTTTGAAATGGGTGGAATGGGTAGAGATAAATGATCTAGGATTACTTGGTTGTGAGTTTACATGTTTTGAATGGGACTTGGTAAGATGAAGGTATCCTTTGGTGTTCTTGATCAAGCAATGGTAGAGGAAAAGAAGAACTAGGGTTAAAAAGGGGTTAAAATCTGGAAAATGGGCTGGAGGAGGCTTGGGCGGTCACCCATGGGGGCTTGGGCGGCCGCCCATCATGGCAGGAAGTCACAATTTCTTTGAAGTCCACTTGGGCGGTCGCCCAAGTGATGAGGGCGGTCGCCCATCATGGCAGAAACCATAAATTCCTTTGAAGTCCACTTGGGCGGTCGCCCAAGTGGTTAGGGCGGTCGCCCATGCCCCTGAACCAAACTTTTTCAATTTAAATAAGAATTGTTTAGTAAGTTGTTTGGCCACTTATAAACGGTGACTCCCACTTGGTAATTGAACTTGAACCTTCATTTAGGTCTTGTATCCTTGTATATGGAATTTGTAGGGTAGGTTTATGATCCCTCATTTCCTTACTTGATGTTATATATATTGTTGTTGATATTGTTTAGTGTATTCATAAATTGTTACACTTTGATATTGTTGGGCATGAGTATATATTACCATGTGGCTATTGTTTATCCCTTTTTGTGGATTTTATTTCAAGTAACTACTATGTGCTTGATAATTTGTTAATCACCGATATTGGGGGTATAACGTAATACGATCAATTATGGAAGTGTGACCTAATGTGATCGGATTATGTTATACTGTGGCCGTCCCCTCCTGTGGCCACAGGTTGGGGTTATAGCATCTGTATTGAGCCAAAAGCCTTACAGAGTTGCTACTATCTTATTTGGTTCCCTGAAAAATGGGTCTTATAAGATGTGAGTATTGCTTAAGCAGCTCACTTAAGATTGGAGTATTATTATACCCAATGTTGTACGACTATTGTTCAGACGGGAAAAAGGTAAACCAAAGGTAATGTAAGGTGTTTACAGTTTTTCCAACGTGTTATGTGTTGCATCTATTTGGCATATTGTTGCATCCATAATAGCTTGCTGAGATTTATTCTCACCCCTCTCCCTTTTCTGTTTTAGATCCCGAGACAGGCGAACCGGCCAAGTAAGGACGGAGAGGAGTTTGGAGAAATCTTTTGGGTGTTGTCGGGGTATGTTTAGGGTGACGTATAAAATTGTATTTTGGTAATTCCTTTCTTGGAGTTTGTAATTATAAACTTTAAACTCTACGTCATAACCTTAATCTTTTGTAACTAAACAGTTGACCGTTTTCAAAGTTAATTATCTCCTCCTCCGATGTGGAGTTGAGTGGAGTTCTTTTGAAATGTTAGGTTATTAATGTTTATGTTTGAAAGTCAAAGCAAAGTTTTAAAAGTTTTTGTGTATTTGGGTTAATTTGAGGACGCTCCAACTCGGGACACGTGTAGGTTCCGGGTCGGGGTCCTCACAGTTGGTATCAGAGCTCGGTTAGAATTCTCGGGTAGAGTCTAGCTGAGTGAGAGTGTGTGATAACTGACGTCGAGTGTTTAATGCAGGAGTTTGTTGTTATGGCGGGAAATGATGGTGATCGAGAATGCGGGTTTGGGTGGTGTTGGTAATCCGAATGCCGAGATGATGGATATGTTCCGAGGGTTTCTTCAAAGCATATGGCAACTCGGAATCGGAACCGAATCGAATCAAGGCGAGGCAAGGGCAACATGGTTTGGAGAAGTTCGTGAAGATGTCTCCTCCTAGCTTCAACGGAGATCCGGATCCGGTGAAGGCTGAGAGGTGGCTTGAGGCTATGAATAAGATTTTTGCAGCTATGGAGAGTTCGGATGCGGAGAAGGTGAGATGTGCCGTTTTCAAGTTGGAAGGACCCGCTGAGCACTGGTGGCAGGTAGTGAAGGATGGTTGGGACCGAGATTTGACACCACGAGACTTGGGAGAACTTCACACGCAAGTTCCGGGATCACTTCGTGCCTATGGTTACTAGAGACAAGAAGGAAGGCGAGTTTCGAAGCTGGAGCAAGGGACCATGACGATAGCGCAGATTCAAAGCAAAGTTCACGAGAATTGGCCCGATATTGTCCTCATTTGGTGCCGGATGAGGAGAGGCGAGTCTACCGGTTTGTGAAGGGTTTAAGGGTTGAGTTCGAAAGCGATTATTGACGCATAACTTCGCCAACTTCCAAGCAAAGGCGGTGAATATGGCGTATCGGATTGAGAATGACATAGAGGAGCATCGTGGTAAGAATGAAGGCGGAAACGAAATAGATTCCAAGGTCAAGGTTCGGGACGAGAATAGGGTGCGTAGAGGACATTTACTCAGGGAGCAAATCGAGGGAAATGTGGCGACTCCGGCAAATCGTGCGACTCCGGGTCGGTTTGGGACGAGTGTGTGGTTATTGCAAGAAGCTAGGGCATTCGGAGGACAAGTGTTGAAGCAAGCAAGGAAAATGTTTAGAGTGTGGGGCGACAGGCCATTTCCGGAAGAATTGTCCTAGGTGGCAGAGTAAGCAAGCGACGGGTACCGGATTTGGGGGACAAGGTAGTGGTGTGAAGAGAGGTGTAGATGGGAAACCCAAAGATAGGGTGCAAGGTCGAGTGTTTGCCTTGGGTCAAGGAGAGGTCGATCCCAATCTTTGTCATTAGAGGTATAGTTCTGTCTCGGGAGTTAAGGCCCGCATTCTTATAGATCCGGGTCTTCCCATTCATTTGTGGCATCGCATTTTGCATTCTCATTGCATACTTTGCACGAATCTATGCCTTATGTGTTGGAGGTTTCTACTCCTATGGGAGAGTGCCTCACATCTTCTTTGATATATCCTGGTTGTGATGTGACTATATGTGGGCATGTATTGCCGGTGGATTTGGTCGAGTTACCAATCCGTGATTTTGATGTGATCCTTGGGATGGATTGGTTGAGTCAGTGTCATGCTATGGTAGACTGTCGTAGAAAGCGAGTCTCATTTGCTATGCCTGATATGCCTACTTTTATATTTGATGCGGATAGATCTATGTTCGGTTTACATGTTATCTCTGCTTTAAAGGCTAGGAAGATGCTATCTAAGGGGTGTACGGGTTACTTGGCTTATGTGGTAGATTCCAATAAGAAAGTCTCCCGAGTTAGCTCATGTTCCGGTTGTCAATGAATTTAGTGATGTGTTTTCTAGTGAGTACTCTATGCCTCCGGATCGTGAGATAGAGTTTTGTATTGACTTAGTGCCCGGTACCGCACCTATCTCTAAAGCACCCTATAGAATGGCTCCGGCCGAGTTAAAAGAGTTGAAGGTCCAATTGCAAGAATTGTTAGACCGAGGTTTTATTCGTCCTAGTGTGTCTCCGTGGGGAGCACCGGTCTTGTTTGTTAGGAAGAAGGATGGTACCTTACGATTGTGTATTGACTATCGTTTGTTGAACCAAGCCACCATTAAGAATAAATATCCCCTTCCGCATATAGATGATTTGTTTGACCAACTCCAAGGTTCCGTTATCTACTCAAAGCTTGATTTGAGAAGCGGATACCATCGATTGAAGATTAGACCGGATGATATTGCTAAGACGGCTTTTCGGACTAGATATGGTCATTATGAGTTTGTTGTGATGCCTTTCGGGTTGACTAATGCTCCAGTAGTGTTTATGGATATGATGAACCGTGTCTTCAAGCCTTATCTTGATAGCTTTGTGGTAGTGTTCATAGATGATATCCTTGTTTACTCTAAGTCTCGGGAAGAGCATGAGAATCATTTGAGGATTGTCTTGTCCGTTCTTCGGGAGAAGCAATTATACGCTAAGTTCAGTAAGTGCGAGTTTTGGCTTGAGAAGATTTCTTTCTTGGGGCATGTTGTGTCGAGTTCGGGAATTTCCGTGGATCCTTCAAAGATTGAAGCCGTGGTTAATTGGAAGCAACCTTCGGCTGTGGCCGAGGTCCGTAGTTTTCTTGGTTTGGCGGGGTATTATCGGAGGTTCATTGAAGGGTTTTCTCGGATTGCGACTCCGTTGACTAGGTTGACTCGGAAAGATGTATCGTTTGTATGGGATTCCAAGTGTGAAGCAAGCTTTGATGAATTGAAGAAGAGGTTGACAACGGCTCCTATTCTTACCCTTCCGGATGGTTGCGAGAATTTTGTTATTTATAGTGATGCCTCGAAGGCGGGTTTGGGATGTGTGTTGATGCAAAATGGGAAAGTGATTGCGTATGCCTCTAGGAAGTTATCACCGGCGGAACAGAATTACCCTACTCATGATATGGAGTTGGCGGCGATTGTATTTGCGTTGCATAAGTGGAAGCATTATCTTTATGGAGCGAAATTTGAGATTTTTACCGACCATAAAAGTTTGAAGTATTTGTTTACCCAAAAGGAGTTGAATAACCGGCAAAGGAGATGGTTAGAGTTTTTGAAGGATTTTGATTGTATAATTTCTTATCATCCGGGGAAGGCAAATGTTGTAGCGGATGGGATTAGCCGAAAGGTGTATGTGACAGCTTTGAGTTCTCGAGAGTTGAAGAGTGAAGTAATCGTTGCGAATGTTCGAGCCGTTCCGACTTTGTATGGAGACTTGAAAGAAGCTCAACAAGGTGATCCAGAGTTGAAGAAAATTTTTGAACAAGTACAAGATGGGAAAGCCGGGGATTTTGCTTTGAATAGAGATGGGATATTAACCTTTCAAGGGAGAATTTGCGTTCCTTCATCGCCGGAAATCAAGAAGCGTGTTCTAGAGGATGGCCATAAGTCCAAGTTTGCGATTCATCCGGGTAGTACCAAAATGTATCAAGACTTGAAGCGTGGATATTGGTGGAATGGAATGAAAAGAGAAATAGCGGATTATGTTTCTAAGTGTTTGACTTGTCAACAAATCAAGGCCGAGCATCAGAGACCGGCGGGACTACTTCAACCATTGGATATTCCGGAATGGAAATGGGAAGGGATCTCGATGGATTTTGTTTCGGGTTTACCTCTTACCGCGAAGAGGATGGATGCTATTTGGGTTATTGTGGATAGATTGATGAAGTCGGCTCATTTTCTTCCGGTGTCAACTAAGTTTTCGTTAGAGAAGTTAGCCCAGTTGTATTTGAAAGAGATCGTTCGACTTCATGGGGTTCCGGTTAGTATTGTTTCCGACAGAGATCCGAGGTTTACTTCTAGATTTTGGAGAGCATTGCATGAAGCCTTGGGTTCTAAGTTGTGTTTTAGTACGGCGTTTCATCCTCAAACCGACGGTCAGTCCGAGAGAACTATTCAGATACTTGAGGATATGTTACGGGCTTGTGTGATGGATTTCCAATTATCTTGGGAGGATCATCTACCGTTAGTTGAGTTTGCTTACAATAATAGTTATCAGTCTAGTATCGAGATGGCTCCGTATGAGGCGTTGTATGGAAGGAAGTGTCGATCTCCTATGTGTTGGGATGAGGTAGGTGAAGCGAGACTTTGGGGCCCGGATTTGGTTAGAGATTCTACAGAGAAGATCAAAGTGATTCGGGATAGATTGAAGACGGCTCGAGTAGACAGAAAAGCTACGCCGACAATAGAAGACGGGACTTATCTTTTCGGGTTGGTGACTTTGTGTTCTTGAAGGTCTCTCCGAGGACGGGGATTAAAAGGTTTGGTAATAAGGGTAAGTTGGCTCCGAGGTTTGTAGGACCGTTTGAGATTCTAGAGAAGATAGGGGAATTGGCTTACCGGTTGGCGTTGCCTCCGTCTTTCTCTTTGCTTCATGATGTGTTTCACGTTTCTATGTTAAGGAAGTATTGTCATGACCCCTCCCATGTTTTGAGCTCTCCTCCCGATGATGTCCAAGCGGACATGTCTTATGTTAAAGAGCCATTAAGAGTCTTAGAATTCCAAGTTAAGGAGTTGAGAACTAAGAGTATCCCGATAGTAAAAGTCCTTTGGAAGAATCATACCGTCGAGGAAGCAACGTGGGAGCTAGAGTCGGAGATGAGGGCGAAATACCCTTGGTTGTTTGAGAATTCAAGTAAGTCTTCTAAAATTCGGGTCGAATTTTCTTTAAGGGGGAGTGAGTGTGACGACCCCAACCCTAGGCACTCATTTTAAATATTAAATTATATGCTTTTAATATTTATGTTATCTCTATGTGTTAAATTATGTCTTCAAATTCTTAAATTAAGATAAATTGGGTGAAAAGTAAATTTAGGATCTTATAAGAATTTATTAGACATTAAATAAAGAAACTTGGAGAAATAATAAAAATGGGAATATGCTAAATAGTGTAGGGAGGTTAAATGAGTAGGATGAATTAATGGGATAAGGATTTATTTTATTTTTAAGTTAAATTGAAAGCCTTGGTTTTTTAGATTTTTGAGGGGGGCCAATTGTCTTGCTTCTCCCTAGACGTGCCATGTGTCACTCCCATCACCTCCTCTTACTTCCTCCCCCCCTTCTCCCTCATTTCTCATACTTCTTCCTTCCTAGAGAAACCTTTGAGACTCCATGGGAACTCCTTCTCCCAAGCTTTGAATCCAAGACACTTCTTCACCAAATCCAAGTCTAAAAGCACCATTGAAGTTGGATCACCTAGAGGAATTCATCAAGTTAAAAAGATCAATCTTTCCTTATAAAATCCAAAGGTGAGTTGTTATGATTCCCTTCTTCTATGTGTTCATGAGTTCTTTGATTATTGTTCTTGGCTTGGTGATGTTGATTTCTTGCTTGGAAACCTAAATGGGAGTTGAATGATTAGAAAATGACATTGTTGAAGTTAGGGTTCAAGGAAGATCATTAGAAGGGTTTGAAATGGGTGGAATGGGTAGAGATAAATGATCTAGGATTACTTGGTTGTGAGTTTACATGTTTTGAATGGGACTTGGTAAGATGAAGGTATCCTTTGGTGTTCTTGATCAAGCAATGGTAGAGGGAAAGAAGAACTAGGGTTAAAAAGGGGTTAAAATCTGGAAAATGGGCTGGAGGAGGCTTGGGCGGTCGCCCATGGGGGCTTGGGCGGCCGCCCATCATGGCAGGAAGTCACAATTTCTTTGAAGTCCACTTGGGCGGTCGCCCAAGTGATGAGGGCGGTCGCCCATCATGGCAGAAACCATAAATTCCTTTGAAGTCCACTTGGGCGGTCGCCCAAGTGGTTAGAGCGATCGCCCGTGCCCCTGAACCAAACTTTTTCAATTTAAATAAGAATTGTTTAGTAAGTTGTTTGGCCACTTATAAACGGTGACTCCCACTTGGTAATTGAACTTGAACCTTCATTTAGGTCTTGTATCCTTGTATATGGAATTTGTAGGGTAGGTTTATGATCCCTCATTTCCTTACTTGATGTTATATATATTGTTGTTGATATTGTTTAGTGTATTCATAAATTGTTACACTTTGATATTGTTGGGCATGAGTATATATTACCATGTGGCTATTGTTTATCCCTTTTTGTGGATTTTATTTCAAGTAACTACTATGTGCTTGATAATTTGTTAATCAGCTGATATTGGGGGTATAACGTAATACGATCAATTATGGAAGTGTGACCTAATGTGATCGGATTATGTTATACATGTGACCGTCCCCTCCTGTGGCCACAGGTTGGGGTTATAGCATCTGTATTGAGCCAAAAGCCTTACAGAGTTGCTACTATCTTATTTGGTTCCCTGAAAAATGGGTCTTATAAGATGTGAGTATTGCTTAAGCAGCTCACTTAAGATTGGAGTATTATTATACCCAATGTTGTACGACTATTGTTCAGACGGGAAAAAGGTAAACCAAAGGTAATGTAAGGTGTTTCTGATTTTCCAACGTGTTATGTGTTGCATCTATTTGGCATATTGTTGCATCCATAATAGCTTGCTGAGATTTATTCTCACCCCTCTCCCTTTTCTGTTTTAGATCCCGAGACAGGCGGACCGGCCAAGTAAGGACGGAGAGGAGTTTGGAGAAATCTTTTGGGTGTTGTCGGGGTATGTTTAGGGTGACGTATAAAATTGTATTTTGGTAATTCCTTTCTTGGAGTTTGTAATTATAAACTTTAAACTCTACGTCATAACCTTAATCTTTTGTAACTAAACAGTTGACCGTTTTCAAAGTTAATTATCTCCTCCTCCGATGTGGAGTTGAGTGGAGTTCTTTTGAAATGTTAGGTTATTAATGTTTATGTTTGAAAGTCAAAGCAAAGTTTTAAAAGTTTTTGTGTATTTGGGTTAATTTGAGGACGCTCCAACTCGGGACACGTGTAGGTTCCGGGTCGGGGTCCTCACAACTCTGGTGTCCCAAGGTCTGGATTCTGTTGTCAGCAGGGCTTTCTGGCTTTCTCATCCCTGTTTGCTCTAGAGCGGCATGGCCTGGAGGAAGGGAGGACTGGCTGGAGTAGAGTACATGGTAATTGAACTTTCCGGATGGCCCTCCGAGTGTGCCTACACTGGTATCACCGGCTTCTAACCTTTCTTTCAGCTTTTGCTGGGAAGAGGATTTCTTCTTTTTGGGAGGACGATCTTCATTTATCCAATCTTGATAATCCCGTTCGAGACAGTCGAGGCAGTCACAGATATCCCACCAAATGTGCTCAACAGCTGGTGGTGGATTTGGGACCTCAGGTTGAGCTGTGCTGGAATGACTCTGAGTTGAACTGGTCTGGGGAGATCTGCTGTTGGGCTCATCGGGAAGCAAATGGTTGGATTCCGCCGAGTGACGAGAGGTATTAGGAGCCGGGGGAATAGGCACATATTTGTCCTTCAGGGGAGCCCCAGTCAGTTGGGGGATTGACAATGTTCCGAAATGACGTGTGGCCTCTTCGATCCAGGCCTGTTGTTTATTCTGGCGTTCCTCAAGAGTCCTGATGGCTAACCATATTTCCTCCGTTGTTTCCCAATCTCCGTTCCCCTTACTGATTTCTGCGGGATCGGTATCACTCTGAGAGGGGACACCTGATGGCTGCTGAGGTATGCCGAACTGCTCCATCTCTGACTGCCGTTGGAATGGTGGCCCTTTGAATTGCTGTTTGGGGGCTAGTTGGCCCGTAAGTCGACGGGCAGGAGTCCCGGCGGTGGAGACATAGGAATCTTGTGATGGCATCTTGACATATCCAGGACGGTTGAGAGTGGGAGGAGGACTTTCTTCCTTCTTTACGGTAAAAGTGCCATTGGGATTGAGGCTGGCGGCCAAACCATGGCTCTTAATAGCCTCCACAAGGCTATTCAGGTGTGCTTCTAGTTGCAGTCTCATCTGTTCGGCTAACTGATTCCACTGCTGTTCTGTTTGAGGAGTCCCAGGAGGCAGAGTGGTGTTGTCCCCATCGTTACCGGCAGATGCAGACATTCTGAAACCCGGAGTCGGAACAAACGGTGAAGCTGACGATGCGCTTGACTCTTCCCAACTGATCAAACGGTGACCCGGCGCCCGAAACCAAGCTTTGTGCGGAGCTGCGGGGGGGAAGACACGAGGGTTTAGATATTTGGGAATGAAGGAGGGTAGGTGTTTGGGCTCTGGGCTCATGCAACATGCGATTATTTGTTCTTGTTTACTTAAAACATGCTTTATTAAGCCTAATCGGTTGGAAAAGATTGCTCTTCTTTTTCGCAAACTATTCTGGATCCTGGATCAGTGGGTCCTGTCACTACACCTGCGGACCCTCAACCTGTAACCTCGAACAAGGGTTCCGTAGGGCAAGCAGGTCCCACCGACCAAAAAGAAAAACGATCCTAAAGTCTGGCGGGTAATCTAGTCTTAACGAGCATTCGATGTAAATTACGGACAGAGCTGACGTCAAAAGTCAAGATCATGTCCGAGGGCTCGACAAAAAGTCGGCATGGTTCGAACTGATAAATGTCTACAATTGATCTTGACTCGTCGTCAATTAGGCCGTAATTAGGCATGAAATATTCGTTAATTCTTGATGACTCAGTGTCATGCTGGGAGTCAGTGTATAATTTGTGCCAGTCAGAGTCAAAGTCAAGGTGCCAGTCAATATCTGGTCAAAGTCCGTGACGGAAAACCGTCATGACTTCGACTGATTAGGGACCCCGAAAGATATTGACTTGGTATGCCGACTAAGGCTTGAAAGGAAAGGTCTATACACAGACAGGGCATGACAGAGACCAAACTAAAAACCAACCGGGTCTCGGACAAAGTGTGTCACGGACAAGTGCATGGTCGACACGAGGCTCCATGGGATGTTTGGGTAGTCCCGTGCTTGCACCGAGAGGCGTAATAAGACCAAACGGGCCGCTACATGGATTTTCCCGGGTTAGGAACGTAGTGTGCAGTGTAAGGCCAAGTGCGCGTAGTGTGCAAGCAGTCTATCTTCCTTTTCTGAGTAAAACAGAAATTTTTGCATGTGTCTTAAAGAGGATGATGCATGCAAAAAAAATGATTTTTTTTTTTGAAAATTCTTTTTTTTTTTGAATTTTTTTTTTTGAACGCAAATGAACACATAAGCACATAATTTAAAATTCAAACAGTTCAAGGCAACGGGTCCAACAGTCAGAATTTTGACTTTTCCGAGGCGACCAAAACAACACGAAATGTGCAAAATCAACACACACACACAAAACAAATGGTTTCAAATGCCGGGACGGAAGCTTGACCCACAAAAGTTTTTCTTCTTTTTTTTTTTGAAAAGATAAAACTTATTTAATTCCCCAGCGGAGTCGCCACTGTGATGATGCCACCCGATTTTTCCTTTTCCTTTTGAAAATCAAAACGGAGACGGAGTCGCCACGCCATTTTTATTTTAAGGGCCAAAACTTTGAAAAATGCCCGGAATGAGAGATTTGGATTCGGAGGTCACGTTACACGCCGGGAAGAACGTTAGTGTTCACCCGAAATGCCTCGTAAAACGAGTCTTCCAAGCTTAAAACCATTTTGTGTGTGTGTGTGTGTGTTTCTTTGGCCAAAATAAGTTCAAACTGAGAAAAGGTAAAAATTGGGAACTCTTTGTAAGACATTAAACAAGTCCCATGATTTTTGGTGTGATTTTAGGGTTGAGTTTTGGTACTCAAAAGACCTTTTGAAGTTGAAAACCAATTCTGCCAGAATGAAAGAGGCAGTGGACACTCGATTTTAAAATGAATTTAAGAGCTTCAAAGCTTCAAAATCTGAGGAAAGTCAGAGAATGAAAGTTGTTCAAAACACCTTAAATAAGGTTTCTGAAAAAGGCTTTTCCATTTTGAGATGATTTGAAGGACAAAAACCTTCTGGAAATCACAGATATGAAATCTGGATTTCCAGAGAGACTGATGAACTGACCTTTGGAAAATAATTTGAAAAGTGGAGTTATACTCACGAAAAAAATAAAGTAAAAATATTTATGGAATGCTACGGATGTTGGTTACAAAAAGTGTTTTGTAGTCAACACCAAATTCCAAGTTCTTCTGTGTCCAAAAAATTAGACAATGGACTGAGGTCTTAGAACAATGCTACTGGACAACAAGATGTTCTTGAAGGAAAATGTGATTTAAAAGGGGGTTTGCATCCATGCTTTGTCCCCATCTCCTTAGGCTTTGATTAGTGATCACTAGACATTTTAGTGGTGAATCTACTATATCAAGCCATCCTTAGGGTACATTAGGACTTAAAGCACTTCATTTGCTTGGGAAGGAAAATTTTATTCTTTGAAATCAAGATTTTATGTATGAAAATGATTTTTAGGGTTTTGAAAATGTGTTTGTAAGAAGTAAAAACAACTTTGAAAGAAATGTTGATCCTTGTAGAGGATCATCCATGGAGATGAACTTTTATGGTGATCCTCTTGGATCTAGGGCAAGAAGTGAACAAGTTACATCTTCAAAGTATGAGATGCATGCATGGATGAGAGAAATTTAGGGTAGGGAGAAGGAGATTATACCTATCTTCCCTTGTGTTTGTGTTTGAGACTTTGAGTTTGAGAGTGAGTGGGTGTGATTTGGGAAAATAATCAAGAGAAAAAGGTGACAATTCAAGGGAATTCTCACTGTTTTCTCTAGTATTTTCGCCAAGGTTTTGTTGTGAATTGTGTTGTTCCTTTTTGAAAATGAGACTGAGGGATTCAATTTATAGGCATTCTGGGAAATCAATCATGTCCGCGCGGAGCTTCCTGAAGGCGTGCCTGGTGCATTAAATGCTGCTCCAGGCTTTGGACAGAAGGAATATTATGTTCAAACAAGCAACTGGCTGTTAACTGCAGTTTACCTAGTTCGGGATTTTAAAATTTTTGAGATTCCTTCACTTGTTTAACCTCAAATAGTAATCCCTAATTTACCCTTGCTTGGTTATAAATGTTAGGAATTGTTAGAAATGTTAGGGATGTTAGGACTTTCGTTAATTTTCTAACGAAAATACTACCAACTCAAATTGGAGCACTTACAGTTTGTAACCCCAAAACCCAACAAAATTGTATGCTGATAAGCTTATGTTAGAGAGGGAACTCCGTTAAAAGCTGGAGCCAATCAAATGAAGGGATGAACGGAATTCACGGAAGGGGGGGGGATGCATCCAATGGCGAATATAGTTGAGATGAGTGGAGCAGAAAGGGTGTGGATGATTATGGGGGCAATCAACCCACTAGGGCGCCGTACTTTCGTTTTTTTCCAAATAGGGTAACGTATTAACTAGTTACTGGCTTAGATATCGTACTTTCAAAATTAATTTCAAATAAGGTATTGGACCAAATTTTTAACTAATGCCGTTAAAAAATCTAACAGACTTATCAACCTCGTTTAGGGGTGGGGTGGGTAGGGGGTAGAGAGAGGGTGGGGTAGGGGGTAGGGCGGGGTGGGTGGGGGGGGTAGGGGTGTAAATGGTTCGGTTTGGTTCGGTTTGGGAGAATTTACAGACCGAACCATTAGTCATCGGTTTGGAAAAATTTCAAACCGAACCGAACCATGAAAAAATTCAAACCGAACCAAACCAAACCGCTATGGTTTGGTTCGGTTTGGTTCAAACCGTGGTTCAATTATGCGGTTCAGACCGCGATCCAGACCGTGGTTCAGACCATTATTTAAACTACGGTTCAAACCACGATTCAGACCGCAACTCATTTTCATATTGTTTAAATTTTCCGTGATCATGGAGGAAGAGCGAAAAATGCGAGTGTTTAAGAGACTAGAGGAAGAGAGAGGTCGGAGGAAGAAAAACAATTTACAATGGCGATCGTGGAGAAAACTTGATTATTTATGTGTCGTAATGAAGATAACAAATGATGAAATTAATATTAAATAAAATACAAAATGGGAGTTATGATTAGTTTATGTAAATTTTAATAAAGATACAAAAATATTAAATAAGATATAAAACAAGGGTTAAGATTAGTTTATGTAATGTGGTTCGGTTTGGCGGTTTGGTCTCGCGGTTCGGTTTGGTGGTTCGATCTCGCGGTCTCAAACCGCGGTTTGGTTTGGTTTGGTTCGGTTTAGTTTGGTTTGGGAGGATCAGACCACAAACCAAACCGAACCATGTGGTTTGTAGATATTTGAGACCGAACCGAACCATTCATACTTGAAAACCAAACCAAACCGCATGGTTTGGTTCGGTTCGGTCTCAAACCGTGGTTGAGGTGGGTGAGGGTGGGGTAAGGTAGGGGTAGGGGTGGGTGGGGGTAGGTAGGGGTGGGGGTGGGTGGGGTGGGTGGGTGGGGGGTAGGGGGTGGGGTAGGGTAGGGTGGAGGTGGGTGGGGAGGGGTAGGGGCGGGGGTGGGTGGGGGTAGGGGTGGGGGTGGGGTAAGGCGGGGTGGGGGGTGGGGGTAGGGCGAGGGTGGGGTAGGGGGTAGGTGGGGGGTGGGGTAGGGCGGGGGTAGGTGGGGGATGGGGGAGGGCGGAGTGGGTGGGGGGTAGGGGTGGGGGTGGGGTAGGGTGGGTGGGGTGGGTGGGGAGTGGGGGCGGGTGGGGGTGGGGGTGGGGGCGGGGGGGGGTGGGGGTAGGGTGGGGTAAGGTAGGGGTGGGGGGTGGGGTAGGGCGGGAGTGGGTGGGGGGAGGGGGGTAGGGCGGGGTGGGTGGGGGTGGGGGTTAGGGGGTGGGGGTGGGGTAGGGCGGGGGTGGGCGGGGGGGAGGGGTGGGGTAGGGCGGGGATGGGTGGGGGGGTAACGAGGTTGACAAGTCCGTTAGGTTTTTTAACGACGTTAGTTAAAAATTTGGTTCAATACCTTATTTGAAATTACTTTTGAAAGTACGATACCTAAGTTAGTAACTAGTTAGTACGTTACCTTTTGAGAAAATGGAGGTTAAGTACGTTACCTTCCTTGGTAATTATTCCGACGAGATTATGTATCTTCTTCTTCTTCTAGCTTAGATATAGACCGGTAGTTTTGCTTAATTTAACTTAAATCATTTGATAATAGTTGTTTTATTCTGTTTTCTGTCACAAACGGTTTCCTTTATTACCCTCAATTATGTCTGGCCTGGCCTGTTACAACTAACCATATTTATTTAGTTTTCAGTATTCATATTTAAGTTTTTAATATACATATAAAGTAGGGCTATCAGCGGTTCGATTTGAACCGCGGTTCGAAATCGAACCGAATTAAACCACGTGGTTTGGTTTGGTTTTCTGTCACAAACGATTCAGCTCGGTTTAGAAAATCAATAAATAATGCGGTTCGGTTCAGCTCACGGTCTGACACCCCAAAACTAAATCAAACCGAACCGAACTATTCAGACCGAACCACGGTTTGGAACCACGAAATCGAACCGCGGTTTGGAACCGCGAAACCGAACCATGAAACCACCCCAAACCGAAATCATAGCCATCCATTCTAAGTTTACATTTAATCTCCACCTTTGATTTTGTGTAAACCCTAGTTGAGTAGAGCATCTCACCCAGCCTCTCCTCATTATTTTCATTTCCGTTTCTCTCTCTTCTCTCAAAGCCACCGCCATTGCCGTTTTCAAGCTCAATCTTCTCCTCCAAATCCCAACGAAACCAAAACTCAAGTTTATGATTATTAATCGTAGCACATAATCTCTCCCCAAAACCCAAATTTCCACCTCTAATTGTCCCACTCTCCTCACTCCAACACCTCAAGCGTTTTTTCAACCGCTTCGGCGGTCGAACCAATCGTACCACCGGCGCCATCGCTGTCGTCTCCGCCACTACTGATAAAACCTAAATTCTCACTGGAGCGAACGAAAGACCGTAGCAGAGTGGTCAGATTGCCTGGAAGAAGCTCGTTCGGTGGTCTCGCTCTTGGCGTTCTAAAGCCAAAACCGATGTCCTTGAACGTACTAACAAGGTTATTATCTCCTTCCTTTGACAATGCAAGCCTGAGTTTTTTTTTCCTGCTTACTTCAGATAGTTATTACTTTATGTTAAAGCCAGAATGAATGTCTAATTTTCAGATCTGTTCTCCTTGATTCCCTTTTTTGTTTAACTATACACTCCCTTCATCATAATTGACTTCATTTATTCAGTTTTCATGACACAATTCAAGATCCCAGATTTTGAATGTCTAAATTTTCCACGATTTGTGGTTTGAACCGCGGTTTGAACCACGGTTTGAACCATTTTTTAAACCGTGGTTTGAGATCGAACCGAACCAAACCGAGGTGGTTCGGTTTGAAAATTTCTACGGTTTGATTTGGTTTGGGATTTCTCCAAACCGATTAGTAGCGGTTTGGTCTCTAAATTCCTTCAAACCGAACCAAATCGAACCATTTACACCCCTATTATAAAGTTAAACCTAGAAAATTAAATTAAAACGGAGGAGGGAGTAAAAGGCTTTCAATTGTACAATAATGATAATAATCGCTTATGCGGCAGTGGGCCTATATACAGTAAGAGGCCTCCTCGTCAAGTCATTTTAGTAGCAGCCCTTTCCGTCGTAGGCCATTCACAGTTTGTACCTAATTTGTACACACTGTCAAACTTTAATTCATTTTATAGTTAATAGGTATTGTCTTTATTTCAGTATTTAAATTCTTATGAGTGATTCCAAAAATGTCAACCTACCAAGAAAAAACTCCTACTCCCTCCGTCCCAAACCTAGGGTCCTCGAGGAAATTTCACGCTTCTTAAGAATTTTTTTAAAAAATGAATAAAAGTTAAATGTAGAATAGGAAATAGTAGTTAATGATTGATTTTTTTGTAAATATGTTAACTTTTTTATAAGGGTATAATGAATGGTTTTTTTTTATAATATGGGGTAGAAAATAGTAGTTAATGATTGATTTTTTAATAGGAGAGAGAATGAGTGGGAGGAATAGTAAGTTAGTGATTGATTTTTTTGTAAATATGTTAGCTTTATAAGGGTATAATGAATGATTTTTTTGTAAATATATTAAATTATAAGGGTATAAATATATTCCAAAACTTGTCATTTATGAAAGGAACTCTTGATCTGAGACGGACCAAAAGAAAAAATAGGACTCTTGGTCTGAAAAGGAGGGAGTACTATTTTTACAATAAAATAAATTTCTATTTCTTACTATGAATTACCTACTCAGTTTATTATTGTAGAAATTTTCAAAGATCATATTAGGGATGGCCAAATCGGTTTCGGTTCGAAAATCGCCGGTTTTGGTTTGGTAAAAGGGTGACTCTTAATCGACCCGGTTTAATCACGATTTCGGTTATTCTGGTTTCGATTTTCTCTCCGATTTGCTCCGGTTCCGAGCTTTTTCGGTCCGGTTTCGAGCTTTTCCGGTTTAATTGAAAAACAAGGAATTTTTGTCCAGTTCACGGTTCCGGTTCGGTTCACCATTTTTGTGACCCTTAACCGGCCCTTATCCAAACCGGTTTCGATTACCCCGATTCCGATTTTCGTGGCGGTTCATGGCGGTTCCAGGCTTTTCCAGTCTGGTTCCGATCCGATTTTCCGATTCCAGTCCGGTTTCGATCCGATTTGGCCATCCCTAGATCATACTCCCTCCGTCTCAGAAAATGCTTCACCTTTTACCCAGAATGGCGTCCCGTTTGAAGCTTTACCTTTCCTAAAATGAAAAAGTTTTATTAATATTCTATTATACCCACTAACTATTTCCTCCACTCATTCTCTTTCCTAATTCACTATTACACTCACAACACTTTTTTAATTTACTATTTTTTCCACTAATTCTCTCTCCTATTTTTAAATTACACTCACAATATTTTTTCTTCCCACCTATTTCCTTAATTTGCGTGCCAGACCTAAAATGGTGAAGCATTTTCTGAAACGGAGGAAGTATATCTATGATCTTGGGTAATTGGGTAATCGAATAGACAGATATTGGCGCACAAACTGATGTAACGCAGCGGAATGATATAGGAATTAATCAATAATGATTAAAACCTCTGCAGGAATTAAAGGAATTTTCAAGAACTCAAGAACGAATTCTTTCAATAAAACACGAACTTTGCAAGATGCAAATTGAAATTTAATTGATTAAAGTCTAATTTTCGGAATTACAATGAAGGCCTATTTTATAGTGCCCATAAAACTTGAACAAGAATCCTAAACCTTCTAAAATTAATCCTAACTTATATAGTAACCTAATAGGACTTAAAAACTAGTAGATCTCTTCAAAATCTATTCTAAAACTACCTATAATCAACCAATTAAAATTAAATCCGAAAATACAAATGAAATAATAAAAGATACAAAAATAATTAACATCCCAATTTACATCATTCACCACCACTTCAAAAGAACTCGTCCCCGAGTTCTCATCCGATGTTTGAAAGCTGCCATCCCATTTAAAAAGATACTTCGAATAAACTTGACTTCTTGGCATCGTAAGATATGAAAAAATATTTTCAAAATCAAATAATATACTTCCATTATCCGTCTCATATTCTTCATCAATTATCTCTACTTTCTCTTTCTTCAATCCAGCGCAGTCACGTAGATAACTAGTTAATCCTCCTCCGGATGTTCTAGCACTAGCGCGGACGCCCTCAACTGTTAGCGCGGGCGCGCTATTAGGCAGATTTTCCGCCAACTCTTCCAAATCATCATTAATAATCTCCTGAAGGACTTCATCCTTTGCACATAGGTCCACCTCTTTAATGCCCAAATTCCCCTCTTCAACATGTTCTTCTTGGTCAGGAACGTATTCAATAACAAGGCGATTTTCATCCTCGAGGCGCTTCAATTCAGCCTCCCTTCGTGCCTTCGAACGCTGAATTATTTTCGTATAAAGATCGATTTGGACACCACAACATTTGGCTTCTGCCCAAACAGCATCCCTTTGGTCGCGATACTTATCCACCAAAAACTGATTACTTGCATGAAGTCGGCCCCTTTGAATCTCAGATTCAAAATAAAGCATCACGTCATTCTTAACGTCGGTCTCCTTGTCAAGTTTATTAAACATTATGGAAAATTTTCGTACCTGACAACGACCATGCTTCAGACGCATATCGATCTTCTCAAGAAGTGATTTTTCTTTTCCCCCATCGCTAGTTCTATTCTCCCGTCCAATCGGACCATCATGGCGGAGGTGTTCCCCATGAGGACCATGTTGATTGTTTGGGTTGACATTGCCACCATCTACTCGCAGTCCCGCCAAGGCCGCTAATAATTGGGTGTGTTGCTCTCTTTGTAGAGCTTCTTGTCGCTCCGCACGTTTCCTATATTCGCGTTCTTGTCGCTCCGCACGTTTCCTATATTCGCGATCTTGAGTTGCTATGCGCTCTAGGATTGCTGCAAGAGTGGCTTGCGTGTCTCCGTTGGCTCCACCGAAATTGGTCATCTTTCAAGGATCGCTCCTCGCTTTGATACCAACTGGTGTAACGCAGCGGAATGATATAGAAATTAATCAATAATGATTAAAACCTCTGCAGGAATTAAAGGAATTCCCAAGAACTCAAGAACGAATTCTTTCAATAAAACACGAACTTTGCAAGATGCAAATTGAAATTTAATTGATAAAAGTCTAATTTTCGGAATTACAATGAAGGCCTATTTTATAGTGCCCATAAAACTTGAACAAGAATCCTAAACCTTTTAAAATTAATCCTAACTTATATAGTAACCTAATAGGACTTAAAAACTAGTAGATCTCTTCAAAATCTATTCTAAAACTACCTATAATCAACCAATTGAAATTAAATCCGAAAATACAAATGAAATAATAAAAGATACAAAAATAATTAAATCCCAATTTACATCACAAATCCATTTCTTATATATTTTTCGCTAAAGAAAATTTATACATTACCTATTTGAAGCTGTCACCGGTATGCATGCGAATGATACAAATTTTTTTTTATCAATTTTAACCCCCCATCTAATTTAACTGTTTTTTTTTTTTTTTTCACAAATCTTAAGAAAAATTAGATTATTTTAGAATACAATTAGGTGAAGAACCAAATTTATCTCTCTCATGATTACTACCTCTCAAATACTTTTACCTAAAAGTACCCTTCCCTGAAGGGAAAGATATTGTAGACATTAAATATTAATCGGATGAATATGAATACATGCATCTAAATTATATCGTTTCGGTTTAAGGTTTTTTTTTTTTAATTTGTTTTTATTTAAGATTTTTAGTTTGCTTTATTTTTTAAAATGTAATGTTAAAAATACAAAAAAGTTTATTAAAAAATAGATACAAAATGAGGTGAAATATTTTATTAATTATATCGATTGTGAACCTGTCACACTTTAATTAAATTAATTAAAAGCATCAACAAATTATGACACATTATTTTGTAACATCTTTTCTAACTTTAATATTATTATTTCTAAAATAGACAATAAGACTCATTTCTTATTAGGTTTACAATAACAACTAACTTACTAGTATCTACCAACTTTTTTTTTCTTGCTTTACTTTTTAATACTGATTTTTTTTTATTATTTTTTTTTTTCGTGTAAAGCTAAACTAAAAACATTAAATTTGAACAAAGAAAGTAGAAATTATTGATAATAGATAAAGAAAAAGGTGACGGAACAGTATCGAAGATTCGAATGGGGGGTCGGCATCATTAATTGTTCTTCCTCTGTGACCAAAAGTCTGGACATATTATAGGGACGGATCGACGAGGTTGGGTGCATCCGCCGTGCCTACTAGTACTACATATCTCACTCGCTACTTATTTCAAACATCGCAAAAATCTATAGTATAAAGGGAGGATGTCCATTTCATGAAGCTGTACGATCTGATGAATAGTAGATTCGCCAGACATTACCATTTTTGCCCTCACTATTCACTCCCTTCCCCGTTTTCGCCTCACCTTTGTATGTCGTCACGACATACATGTTTTTTTTTTTTTTTTTTTTTTTGTGATATATATATATATAAAAAAAAAAAAACAGCATCAACGTGGCTGGGCGAGCAGCTAGTATTTTTATATTAGACATTATGGTATACTCCCTCCGTCCCACGTGAATGTGGACCAACTTTTTGGGTGTGGAAATTAAGGAAAAGTGATGTAAGAAAGAGAAAAAGTTAAATGTTGTGAGTATGAAAAATTAAATAGGAGAGAGAATGAGTGGGAGGAATAGTGAGGAGAGAGAATGTTGTGAGTGTAAAAGTGAAGTAGGAGAGAGAATGAGTGGGTGGAATAGTGAATATTCTTTGCCATTTTGGGAAGTTTGCATTCACGTGGGACGGACCAAAATAGAAATAAGTTTGCATTCACGTGGGACGGAGGGGAGGGAGTAATATTTAAATTTAGTTTAAACAAGAGATATAGTATAATGAGTAATTCTTGTGAAAAACTATTTTTTTTAAAATGTTATAAAAAATTAGTTTTCAGAACAGTTCATCACTCTTATTAGTTAGATTTAGTGCTTTAAAACTAGTTTTTTTTTATGTTAAAACTAGTTTTTTTCTTATGTTACGAAAAAACTAATTTTTTGCAAGATTTTGACAAATATAATATAGTTTTTTTTTTCTTGGTTAAACTTAAAAGAAGGATAGAATACAAATTTTAATGATAAAAATTAAAATTTACTAAATTTAATAGTACTAATTTGTTACAATTTTAAAAAAGTAATGGATTTGCCTCATAGGACAATGTACTCTGCCTCTCTATATATGCCCCCTCCGGCTCAACTAAAACACTAAAACTGTCTGGTCCAGGGCTCACTAACATGACACTTGTCACAATGGACGCACCATAATTAAATTAAAAGTTTTGTCATTTATGTTTGAAGTTGTAAGAAGAAAAAATAGGAAACGTTTGAGTCATTGGGAATAGACATTACAAGAATTTTATTTATGACTCTACAACCTTCTTCTTTTTTCTTCAGAATTTAATAGATATGCATCGACGGGTCTTTTTATTAACTAACTAGTAAAAGTCCGTGTTCAAGGACACATGGTTTTTTTTTTTTTTAATTAATTTTTTTTTAATTTAAGAAAAAAATTAAAAAAATTTATTTTTAAGGGCAAAATGGGAAAGGAACAAATTAGTGAGAGCAAAATGAAAAATTTGACTTACGAAACTGTTCATTGTACTGTTCACAGAGGAGTTGCCATTTATACTATAGATTTATATGACTCAGACTCAATCATTTATATGTACGTGTAACATTTTGCACCAACAATATTGCTTTCTAAAACTAATTGTATACTCCCTCCAAAGTAGAATTTTTTCTCAAATGATACATTTTTAAAATTTTATTTACCAAAGTGACTTACTGTTCAAACTTTTTCCCAAAATGTCTCATTTTTTGAAAACTCGCTACACCGTATAGCGAGTTTATAATTTTTCAATTAAAATCGCTATACGGTGTAGCGATTTTAAATTTACTAAATTTTATTTAATATTTATGCTTAAAAAAAAAACAAATTTGAAATCGCTACAGGGTGTAGCGATTTCAAATTGGCACGTAACTAAACCAAACAAACGATTTCAAATTGGCACGTAACTAAACCAAACAAACAACAAAGTCCACCACGCACACTCTATACTAATAATAATACTAATAATAATAAGTACTTCCTCCGACTCTAAATTACAAAATAATAATATAAAAATTATATATTAATAATAAAGAAAACTAAATAGAAATATTATTTTTTTCATCTCAAATAAATATTTTAAAAAATGTACTTCTATAAAAAAAAATATTTTTCATTTCAAAAATAAATATTTCTTTCGACTCAAAATGAATAACCAAAAAATAATACTACATTTTTTATCTCAAAAAAATGAGCATTACTTCCTTCGTCTCAATGAATATTTTAAAAATTAATACTACTTCATTCATTCGCCTCTAAAATTAATGTTTGTAATGTTAGTGCTTCGTCTCAAAATATGATATTAATTTTTGAGGCAAATGAGAGTATTATTTTATAAAATATTCATTGAGACGAAGGAAGTAATGCTCATTTAATTGGTTATTCATTTTGAGTCGAAAGAAATATTTATTTTTGAAATGAAAAATATTTTTTTTATAGAAGTACATTTTTTAAAATATTTATTTGAGATAGAAAAAATAATATTTCTATTTAATTTTTTTTATTATTAATATATAATTTTTATATTATTATTTTGTAATTTAGAGTCGGAGGAAGTACTTATTATTATTAGTATTATTATTAGTATAGAGTGTGCGTGGTACACCCTGTAGCGATTTCAAATTTGGTTTTTTTTTTTAAGAATAAATATTAAATAAAATTTAGTTAATTTAAAATCGCTACACCGTGTAGCGATTTTAATTGAAAAATTATAAACTCGCTATACGGTGTAGCGAGTTTTCAAAAAATGGGTCATTTTGGGAAAAAGTTTGAACAGTAAGTCACTTTGATAAATAAAATTTTAAAAATGTATTATTTGAGAAAAAATTCCTCCAAAGTAGGAGATAAAAAGTATGGTAAAAAGTTTTTGTTATAAGTATAACAAGTTAATTTTATTGTTTATTTTGGGTTATTAAATTTTATATTGAAATGCCCAAAAAATAATTAGCAACCTTTATATTGGGACAACTAAAGTTATTGTATGTAACAAAAATGACTTAGATACCCTGTTTAAGTGGTGTTCTATAATAACCATTAAATTTTTGTTAAGAAAATTGTAGTTGACATTCAATATATTGTTAAAAAATAATTTTAATATGAGTATTTTTTTTTTTTTAGGGGGGAGGGTTGGTGGGTGGTGGTGGGATTTGGGGGAGGGGGTTAGGTAGGTGTTTCAATATTGGTTAGAAATAAAGGTGGGGGTTGAGAAAAATGGGTGGAGCGATGGTGTTAATAAGCAGTTTGCTGCGTAAAATGTTTTGAGAAGGAGAATCTGAAAGTTATTTTCATTAGAAACAAGTGTATTTTTCATTTATTGAAAAAAAATTATGTTGACTTTATTTTTCGATGATTATCAAATATCAAAAATGAGAAAAATATTTTTCGAAAAACATTTATTCCCGAACAAACGGGCTTAGTCAAAGAATTATACGAGTAGTGTAAAAAAAATCATTTTACGTGAAGGAAAATACTTGAAAGAAAAAGGTAGATATTAATATTTGTCTAAACTTCAAGAATCGACACTGAATGTGATCGATAAATTATGCAATAACACAAACATAATATGCTTATTCAAAGAATTATGATGCGAGGTCATTTTTAGGATTTTATTTTATTATTTTTGAATCTGTTTTATTTCTTGTTAATGATCAGTTTTTTTTAGAGTAGTGAAAAGTTATTAGATAATATCAGGTTTTAGAGTTATGTACAATTGTACATGAAGTTTTTGGAATTCAATTAAAATGAGTTTCGTTTATAAATTAATCAAAAAATACTTTTGAATTGTCCTTCATTAGTTCCAACATTCTCACTGGTGATGGCCACGGGCCGGCCCGGTCCGTATGGACCAACTTGAGGGCGGGACGGGTTGAAGCCCGTTAGCCCGTGTGATGAAACGGGCCTAAATCCGTCCCGGCCCATCTCAGAATTGATGCCCAAGCCCACCCATTTGGCTCAGATCTGAAAATTTACGGGCCAAACGGATTTTTATATTTTTTTATTTAAAAATAAATATGGAAAAAATAAAAAGTAATTTAGTATTTAATAAGTTATTTTTTAAAATATAAAATCAGTTAGACATAAGAAAATTAGTTGTTTTATATATAAAAAAAAAAGATAAAAAAAAAACTAAAATGAAAGTATATAAAAGAAAAGAGGGATGGACTACCCTTTATTTTTATTTTATTTTTTAAATTTTTTATTGACTATAAAATAATATTTTAGACTTTTTTTATTTCTGATATTTTTTACAAATAGGTATATAAAAAAAAGATAGAAAAAAACTAAAGAATTTAAATAAAAGAAAAGAGGGACGGCCTATCCTTTATTTATTTTTATTTTTTATTAATTTTTTATTGACTAGAAAATAATATTTTAGACTTTTTTTATTGCTGATATTTTTTACAAAAATGTATATAAAAAAAGATAGAAAAAAATTAAACAATTTAAAGTATATTAAAGAAAAGAGGAACGGACTATCTTTTATTTATTTTTATTTTTTTATTAATTTTTTATTGACTAGAAAATAATATTTTAGATTTTTTTATTACTGATATTTTTTACAAATAGGTATATAAAAAAATAAAAAAAAACTAAACAATTTAAAGTATATAGAAGAAAAGAGGAACGGACTATCTTTTATTTATTTTTATTTTTTTATTAATTTTTTATTGACTAGAAAATAATATTTTAGATTTTTTTTATTACTGATATTTTTTACAAATAGATATGTAAAAAACAAAAAAAAAAAACTAAACAATTTAAAGTATATAGAAGAAAAGAGGGACGGACTATCCTTTATTTATTTTTATTTTTTATTAATTTTTTATTGACTAGGAAATAATATTTTAGACTTTTTTTATTACTTATATTTTTTACAAATAGGTATATAAAAAAGATTAAAAAAAAACTAAACAAATGAAAGTATATAAAAGAAAATGAGGTAATAATATAATCAATTTAATAATAGAAACTCTATGAATATTTATTTCATAATATTTTGGGGGAAATTTTCATTGTCTTCCAATGATACAATTTAAAATTACATAGTCTTAAAATAAAAAAATCTTCAAATCTTCAAATGAGTCTTCAAATCTTCGAATGAGTCTTCAAATCTTCAAAGTAATTATGGTTTTCAAATTTAACAAAGTCTTGAAAATAAATGAGTCTTCAAAGCTTCAAACAAATTATGGTCTTCAAATCTTCAAAGTCTTCAAAAAGCTTTAGGTCTTCAATATTGTTATTGCTTCAAAGTCTTTGAATTTGTTGATTTCTTCTTCTTCTTCTTCTTCTTCTTCTTCTTCTTCTTCTTCTTCTTCTTCTTCTTCTTCTTGCAAAAACTCGTTGAGATTGTCTTCTTTGAGGCTTTCATAATCATCGACTTCAAGATCCCGGAATGTGCCTTGTTTTCTCAAATTCGCGTCATCTCAATCCGCATGATAAATCAATCTCTCGGTAAGAGCGGGTTTGAGTTGGTTTCGCTTTGACGTCACCACTCTTCCTGCAGCACTAAAAGCAGCCTCCGATGCTACCATGGACACCGAAGGGGTAAGTAGATCAGTGTCATCACCGAAAGAATAGGATAAATATTAACATGCGATTTCCACCATTGTAGGACATTCAAGTTTTCAAAACTTTCATCATCTAAGGGGTAATATGGGCTTTCAAGGTATTGGTGTAATTCATCTACACCACTTTGAGAACCACTACTAGATGAGGATGAAGTTTTTCCTTTTGTCATGAAACTCCATCCTTTTTTTACATTTTTTTCTACACTCCCTTTTCTTTCGGATATAGTGTTTGGTCCCTTTAGTGTTCTACAATAGTGATCGAACAAACGATATAAGATTGTGTGAATTTTTCTAAGTTTGCCCTTGGACAAAGTATTTACGACATCTGGGTTAAGGTCGGGCCTCGTGTTCTCATAAAATTCATCAAACAAGCCACCTAATGAGAAGAACTTAATCCTAGGATCCATTATGGTCGCTAATTGAAAAACTACGGAAAAATGTTCATAATATTTTGTGATTTTACTTTCCATTTGCATAACGGCACCTCCAAACAAGACATGTGATCTAAATTACCTAATAACTTCACTTAGGACATTTATTTCACGGCACCAAAGATGGGAAGTGGGATAATAACTTCCCGAAAAAATCTTGGTTGCCCTCCACCAAGGTTTAAGTAATTCTAAAAGCTCGATGGCTATCGATCAATCATACTCACTAATTTGGTAGTCAATTTGATAACTAGAAAAGTATTCCATGAGGACCAGCCTATATTCGACAGCTCTCTTCAACATTTTATATGTTGAGTTCCACTTAATATTCTCGGCCACTTGAAGTTTCTTGTATTTCATGTTATAAGCGGCATACAAATCGGCATAAATTTTCAACCTTGGGCCGGAATTTTTTATAAAATGGGAGGTCGTATTGATGCTATTGGTGACAGGCTTTAGTGATTGGATCAAGTCTTGAACACACAGATTAACAATGTGGCATGCACACCTAACATGAAACAAAATGCCATCTAGGGGAGAATTAAGAGTTTGGATCAACATTGTGGCGGTGAGGGTATTGTAAGTCGTATTATCAAAGGATATTGTTAAAATTTTGTTGGTGATAACATACTCACTCAATACATCCTTAATGTGACTTGTACATTGCAAAGTCGTGTGGGGATAGGATATTGTTCTAAAGGAAAGCACCCTCTTTTGCAACATCCACTCCTCATCAATCCAATGAGCGATTATACAAGTAAAGGTTTCAGAACTAGAACTTAGAGTGGCCTTCCAAGCATCGGTGGTCAAGCAAACACTACCCTTAAATTTTTGGAGGTCGCTCGCTAGTTGAAGTTGACGAGTTTGGAAGAGCCTCTTTATATGCCTAGTAATAGTTTGGCGGCTCATTGGTTGGTATGACAGGTTGAGGCCTCTAGAATAGCGGGTGAGTCTATCATCATCCGAAAGTGAAAGAGGCAATCGACAACTCACTAGGAACATCGTTATCAAATCGATGTCCACTTTTGGGTAAGTGACACATGTCATATTTTGTTGCGTTTGCACGGTACCATCTATCTCTTTATCGGCTTCCTTATCATGTTTATCCATGTGCCTCTTTATATGAGAGGTACCATGTACACCCGCCGGGTTTAAAAATTTTAAGCACCTCTTGCATTTGGCCTTTGTTTCACCGTCAATAATTACTAAATCATATAAATGGACATATTTGAACACTCTAGTTTGTGCCTTTGTCTTACCCTTACCCTTACCCTTACCCTTACCCTTACCCCTTCCTCCACTAGGTGTACTACCCGAGGCAACATCGGTAGTAGGTGTATTTGAAATTGTGCGAATTTTGTGGGTGACTTGTACATCGTCATCGTCATCGTCATCCCCCTCCCCACTCTCATCTATGTCTTCTGTGTTGATAGGTTCTAGATGTATAGTTTGTGTTGGGCTCATTCATCCAATCCGGGGTCGAATCCGGAGTATAGCCGCAAAATGGAGGGGTGTTGATTGGATTCGAGGATTGATTAATTATATCAAACATAATTTGATCATTACGCTGCAAAAGGAAATATCTATTGAGTGTCGGGCCGAAATGGGTTCATTTTGATTTTAATTTTGATTTTGTGGTTGGGGGGGGGGAATATGCAAATATATTATTAACTATATCTTCCATGATAACTAGCAATATAAATTACCTAGCAATTAAAATTAAAAATGCAACACTTAAAAAAAATATTTTTGAATTTTCGAAAATTTATATGGATTAAATTATTTTGGCAATAATTTACTAACAATAAAAGTAAACAATTATAGTTTTTTTTTGTAATTTTCGAAATAAAAGTAATTTTTTTTTGAATTTTCAAAATTTATGAAGATTAAAAAAAAATTAACTACTAAACACAATATTTAACTAGCGAGTAAACAATTAAATAATTAAAACAATAAAATTACCTTGAAGGCTTCAACTCTTACGATGTAATCACAAATATTCGACTTGGAAATAATTTGATTGTTAGGGTTTGGGAGAATTCTATGATGAATTGAATTTTTTGTGAGAAAAATGGTAAGACTTCCTCTTCTATTTATACTAATTATAAATTTTTTTGACCAAATTTACCCCTAAATATGGCTGTTGGGAGGGATAATTATGTCCCAAAAAAATAAAATATGATAAATGAGCCGTTATGTGTAAATTGGATGAAAATATCCCTCAAACAAATTTATTAAAGGATATATTTGAGTGTAGAAAAATCATTTTACTTGTATAATGAGAAAGACAATTTGATGAGATATTACACACACACACACATATTTTCTCTTTTACATTATTTGATACCAAAAATTTTGACACGAGATTTAAGAAAAAGTAGAATAAAGAATTAGTAAAAGACAAAAACTTAGGGAAGAACAGGGATACCCGTCTCATTCATGAGACGGGTCGGATCCGACCCGCCCAAAAAAAATTTTGCTCCAGCCATCGTTTTTTTCCTCTTTAGTGCCACGTGATCCACCTCTTCTCTTCTCATGCTGTCTCGTTACTCATCTTTCCTCCAATTTTTTTTTTTTTTCATATTCTCCCTCTCTCTACCCAAAACCCACAAATTACACCCCATAACCCCATATTGACCAACGCCACCATCTTCCCCATAAAATCCGACCCATATACACCATTCCCTTCCCTCAATTTCTTCCTTAAAGCCAAGCAATTCGGATCCCTAGAACAACAATTTCGAGTGTTTTGGCAGAATCTGTTGGAACTTGATTAGCGGCTCACCTTTTACTATGTGTTTGTGTGTGTTTTCGTTAGGTCGACCTATTTATAGGTCGGGTCATGGGTCTGGGCTTCGGGTCATTCCGACCCGTCTCATTCATGAGACGAATATAACTGTTCTCATGGGAGACCAGCTCTTAGTAAAAAGAGTTGTCATGAGTAGGAAAAGTAAATAAGAGAAAGATAATGAGTGGAGAAATAGTTATTTAATTAGTGTTATAAGTATGAAAATTTATCATTTTGAACAGTATCAAATAAAGTGGAATAAATTAAAATGAAAATTAATCTTTAAGTGAAATATTGGAACGAAGGGAATATGCAATCCAGAAGTGAGAATAAGTTTTCTCGGAAACCATAGTCTAAAAAAAATGCTACAAAAACTAGGGTAAAGGGATGAATAATTAGTTCCTTTAATTCCTTTATCTTTCACCCAACCTCCTCCAAAATAAAAGAAACACCATATTAGCCCTACAACCTATGATATACTACTCTTTATTTTTCGAAACACATGTCATTTTAAACTTCTCAACTTATATTAATAAAAATATTTAATATATGTAAAAAAAAACACTTATATATCCCTACAGTAATTCAAGTAACTAGGTAACTAGACTTATTCAAAATATTTATTGTTTTTAAACTAAAGGCAGCTAATTATAATTTTATATTAAAACTTATTTTATTGTATTAATTATACTTTTTAAATAAGGTAACGTATGCTGGATATATAACTAATAAGACTAATTATGATACTTCTGAAAAAGTTATAGTAATATTATTATTATTATTTTAAATTATCATATTAGAATAATACTCTATCATGATGTATCCCAAGATGAAGAAGTATCCCAAGATGAAGCAAGATGGAGCAGACCTGGACAGGAGGCACAACAAGTCGTGCGACTGAAGAAGACGCTGGGCACGAGTCGTGCTTGATGTCACGACTCGTGAAGGATCCCTGCACGAGCGTTTTTAGTATCACGCTTTGTACCACGACTGAGGATGGAAGGCACGACTCGTGAAGGAGATCACGAGTCGTGAAGATGGCGTATTCAGAATCCTGATCGTTTTAATATTCCTGTTTTGACGTTTTATTTTGTTTCCCGTTTATTAAGAGTTTTAATTAGGACTATTTTCTTTTCCTTTTCCAAGTTGTTTAGGGTTTTGTTTAGAGTAAAAATACTCTCTTTCATTATTTGTTTTAATATACATTGAATTATTGAATTAAATTGAATTGCTTTGCAATTGAAGGTTTTTACCTTGAAGCTTTTAGCTTGTTCCTTGAATTTCTTAGGGGATTCTTGACTGAGTCTTAATTGACTTAATAGGTCTTAACTGATCTGCAGAAGATTATCATCATCTTGGTGATTCTCTTGTTCAAACCCTAGTTCATTGATTTGAATTGGGTCAAGTAGTTGTTCAATCAATTATTTGCCTATCCTTTATTATTCCGCTGCAACACTTTACATCAGTTGGTATCAGACGAAGGACGATCCAAGGAAGAAAATCTACCAAGAAAGAAGGTCAACAATGGAGGGTCAAACACTACAAAATCATGTTCTTTTTATAAAGGCCAGAATTCGGAGACGAATTCTTTTGAAGTGGGGGTGATTGATGTATCCCAAGATGAAGAGGTATCCCAAGATGAAGCAAGATGGAGCAGACCTGGGCAGGAGGCACAACAAGTCGTGCGACTGAAGAAGACGCTGGGCACGAGTCGTGCTTGATGTCACGACTCATGATGGATCCCTGCACGAGTGTTTTTAGTATCACGCTTCGTACCACGACTGAGGATGGAAGGCACGACTCGTGAAGGAGATCACGAGTCGTGAAGATGGCGTATTCAGAATCCGAATCGTTTTAATATTCCTGTTTTGACATTTTATTTTGTTTCCCCTTTTTTAAGAGTTTTAATTAGGACTGTTTTCTTTTCCTTTTCCAAATTGTTTAGGGTTTTGTTTAGAGTATAAATACTCTCTTTCATTATTTGTTTTAATATACATTGAATTATTGAATTAAATTGAATTGCTTTGCAATTGAAGGTTTTTACCTTGAAGCTTTTAGATTGTTCTTTGAATTTCTTAGCAGATTCTTGACTGAGTCTTAATTGACTTAATAAGTCTTAACTGATCTACAGAAGATTATCATCATCTTGGTGATTCTCTTGTTCAAACCCTAGTTCATTGATTTGAATTGGGTCAAGTAGTTGTTCAATCAATTATTTGCCTATCCTTTATTATTCCACTGCAACACTTTACATCAATCCCACAATAAGGTTCTCACTTTGATTTTACACGAAAAGTAAAAAAATAAAATAAACGTTGTAACTATGAAAAGTAAAATAAAATAGAGAAAATGGATAGGGAGTTTGTATTGTAGGCATAACAAGCGTGTCTTATTTTCCATTTTAAACAATAAATAATTAAAAATCTTACTGTGTAGATACAGGAGAGTACTCCCTCCGTTCCAGCTCACTTGACACTTATTTTCATTTTGGGCCGTCCCAGCTCACTTGACACCTCCCAAAAATAACCTACTTTTTATATTTTTATATTAAATGGACCCCACCACTTTACCCTTTACTGATATCAATTAAACTAATACTAATCCTAACATTTTATTAATTAACCCAACTTTCACCTAATCTAACCGACCCTTTACCCAAGAAAACCCTACCCCCCATTCCAACCCACTTCGTCATTTGTTTTCCTTGTTTTTCCTCTCAAGAACCCTAAGTTCTTGAGACGTCGTCTACCAAATTCCTCAAAATCTCTCATGGATCTGCCATTGTCGAGGCTAACAAGCTTCGATTTGATGTCCTCCAAAGATGCTACGGTGGACGTCTATGCTCCCTTTGATGCCGATTCATATCCAAGCCCTAATTCGACGACTTGTGAAGATTCTACCTTGAATCTCATGAATCTGCCATTGTTGGGGCAATCGAGCTTTTATGTTACGGATTCGTTGCCCGTAGATGATACGCCGGCGACGGAGCCTCCCCTTTACAAAGATTCTATGGTGGACGTCTATCCTCCCTTTGATGCCGATTCATATCCAAGCCCTAAATCGGTGAGTTGTGAAGATTCTTCTACCAATCTCATGAATCTGCCACTTTTGGGGGAATCAAACTTTTATTTTACAGATTCGTTGCCTGTTGATGATAACGCGGTGACGGAGTCTCCCCTTTACGGTGATTCATATCCAATGGCGATGGAGTTTGAAAAGGATTCGGGCTTTGTTCAACAGAAGTTGTTGGACATTGAATCACAAGCTAGTGATTACCTCTCTACTCTGAGAATGATGGCATGTTTCTTACCTAGATTTATTGGAAAGGATGATATCGACTGTTTTATGTTTGCTTGTACTTGTTGCTGGTGAGATGAAACTTCTTGCCCTCAAGTCCTGCTGCATTCCCTTCCTCTCAAGAAGTCTATGATGATTTTTTTTGAGACTTCAACTGTTTTATGTTTGCTTGTACTTGTTGCTGGTGAGATGGAACTTCTTGAGGTTTAATTTTTGACCATTACTCTATGATGATTTCCTACATTCTGAGAGTAAATAATTTTAAATACAACTTGTTTTTCATTATGAAAAGGCCACAATTGGCACTGATTAAGACAAAAAGGCCACTTCTACACAATTGGCACTATTTAAGACCAAAAAGCCAAGTTTTTTTTTTACAAAAGGTCACAAATTCTATTCACAAGTACTGTTCCATCATGCCCTCAAGTCCTGCTGCATTCCCTTGCTCAATTAGATGCAATAAACAGTCTCTTACCAAGCTCTTTTCAACTGGATACTCATTTGGGAGTAATCCCCTTCTATGTAAAGCATCCTTCCCCATGTGCTTGATCACATAATCATTTGATCCACGCTTGATCATAATCTGTTCCAAACATGATTCCAAACTTATAAAAACTTTGTTCAGTGTGTAATGTGAAAGTTTAGTGAATGATTCTTCCACTGCAGCCACCAACTCATCAATATTCTTAGGTTGCACATCTGTCTTCAGTGAGTCTATTGATCTAAACCACCCTAGGTCATTAACATTTGTATCTGGGGAGTTTGGTGGCTGGAATAATAGCTTAATATTGAAACCACCTTCATTTGCTGCTGCTATAAAATCTGGGTCAGAATCAAGTGATAAGTGTGGTGGAGCATTATCCCATTGTATGGTTATGTCTTTACTAGCTGTGGGTGGCCATTTAGCTTTAATTGCGGGGAGTACCTGCAATCAAATGAAGTTTTGTTGCATTAAAACAGTAATGGTGACATCAAAGAGCATGAAAATTACAATTTTTTCACCACTTACATGATCTAGCATCATCTCTTTTGTGGTTTGCTTGTTAATTGACTCCATTGCCTTCGTAACTGGAGTTCCACGTAGCTTTGTTCTGTTGTTCCTCTTTGCTTCTTCTATCTTTGTAAATGGACACAATCCCACTTTGCCATCAAACACCAACTCTCCATTTTCTGCATAGACAGGTCTACTAACAGCACATAGAAACATGACTTTTACGATGAATCTCTTACTTTGGCATGACCTGTAGGGTAGTGTTTCCCCTGGAAAAACGTAGTATTTCTGTGTGCACTTGGACATGTTAAACCACTTCTCATCAACATGTATTACATGGCTGTTGCTTTTAAACTTGGGTGTAGATGTCGCAACATCATATCTGAGTGAAGATAAACTGAATTTCAACCTTGATGTTTTGTTCGCATCATTTAAAGCAGGCTTCATAGCGTTGGAATGTGCTCTGATCACACCAGATTTTTTCCATCGAAAAATTGTACTCTTGCTTACACCCATGTTTTTTGAGAAATTTCTAATTGTTGTTCTCTTTTGAAAGGGTATGGATTTCAGTTTTTCAACATCAAATTCTATTTTTGTACTACAAACTTTACCTTCTCTTTTTGTAGGCAAATAACACGGTTGCCCAAGCTCGATTTGCTTCTTCACAGTCCTCCAGAATCTGAGTAACGTCGACTTGCTGATACAAAACTTGAGACAAGCTTCATCCAGCTTGCATTTTGGAAGGAATCTCTCTTCAGTGGAAAATTTCTTTTTTGAAGAAAGGCTAAGGAATTGAGCAATCAAGAACCTCTCCTCTTTTGTAATATCTTTAGGCATGGCAGCTCCTTTTTTTTTGCTTCTGTTCTTCAACTGGGTGGAGCATTAAATGGTTGTTTGTATTTATAGAATGTCCTAATAGATTAGGGGGGAATTTTGAATTGCTGTACTGAAATTTAATTAGGAGGGAAAATTTAACTTAGTTGATTTACCTTGTTTAATTGTTGGAGCCAAAATTTTAAATTGATGGCTGGAAAGATTAGGGGAGGTCAAATCTCCTAATAATTTTCCATAAAGTACACTTTTCTTTATTTTATTCTTTCTTCTTAGTTATTGTGCCCATTTCTTCTTAATTATTGTGCCCACCTCAAGGGTGTCAACTGAGGTGGGACGGAGGGAGTATGTATTTTAGATTGAATAAAATATAATATTATGAACTGAAACATATGTTCAAAGCAAAGCAAGGATATGAAACTTTGATGTTCATCGATTCGTGCAATGCACCATTTGACTCAACAAAAAAAGGCAAAAAGAAATTGAAATAATTTTATAAGTCCCCCTTTTATCAAATTACTAGTACATGTCCGTGTATAAGGACATGTTTTTTTTTAATTTAAAAAAAATATTTTTTTAAGGACAAAATGGGAAAGGGACAAATGTATGAGAACAAAATGAAAAATTCGTCGCTTGATACTGTTCATTGTACTGTAGATAGTAGAGGTGTGATTTATAATATAGATTTTTAATAAAAGCTTATGCGAGAAACAAAAAATCACACATAAATAAAAGCCGAGATGAAAATGCCATAAAACTCTAATTCACGCGACGGGTGCGATCGCTCGATCTAAGGGTACGATCGCCCCCTCAGTCCCCCCTTATTTTCACAGATTTTTTCCAATTCTATTCTTATACTCTTAGATATTGGAGTGAATTTTATTATTTTTTAAAAAAATTATAAAAAATTATAAAAAAAAATTAAGTATAAAAGTACTTATAATCTTATATCTTTATATATAGGAAGATATAAGAGAATCTATATTATAATAAAGTTTAAAAATAACTTTATATTGACTTTATACAAACAAGGGTTTTATACAAACAAGGGTTGATATTAACCCATAACTACTATTAAACAATTTTTTTTTTAATTTCAATCGTTATATTATTTATCAGTAAAGACTCCGTTTGTTTGCGGGAAAATGTTTTTCGTAAAATATTTTTCTCATTTTTCGGTGTTTGGTAAATGGTAAGCACCGAAAAATGGAGAAAATATTTTACAGAAAATATTTTCCCCACTAGTCTAATTAAAATAGCTTACGAATTTTTCCTAATTAAAATATTTTCCGTAAAATGGTAACATCATCACACACACAGCCCCAGCCCCCGCCCCCTCCCACCCCGGCCGGGTAAAAAAAAATTTAACATTTTAAATTTATTTTTAACAATTCCCCACTCCCACCACCACCACCATCACCTCAGGTTCAAAAAATATTTTTTTTATTCATTTTAAAATAATATTTTAACAACTCTCCCACTCTCAATCAATTTTTTTTATTCATATTAAAATTATTTTTTAACAACCCTCACCACCCCTATCAACCCACCCACCAACCACTAACCCCCCCTCCTACTGTCAAACTTTTTTTCTTATAATTAAATTAATTTATTTTTTAACAACTCTTCCACCCAACCCCACTCCCCTACTCTTGGTCACCCACCCTACCCACCCTCCCCCCACACTCTCGGCTTTCCACCATACCTCACACCTACCTCACCCCTACCCTATCACCACCCTAGCATACCATCATCTTACCCTTTATATTTCCTCCACCACCCTATCCTACCCCTACCCTACCCTACCCCAAACCCACCCACCTCACCCCTACTAATCCCCACCTCCTACCTTACCACCCCACCTCCATCACCCTACCCCCACCATATCTCTTTCAATTTATTTTAAATATTGTTTTTATCGAAAAAATATTTTAATTAAACAGGCGAAAATATTTTTCGAAAAACATTTTCCTTATCAAAAAGTCGAAAACATGTTTATCTCATTTTTCGAAAAATATTTTTATTTTTCGAAAAACATTTTACAGGAAATTATTTTTCGAAAGTCGTTTTACGTGTAACAAACGGAGCCTAACTATAATCTAATGGCTGATAGTGGCCGATTTTCCTTTTTTCATTTTTCTAAAAAAAAAATCAATTTCTTACTTAAATATTTCAATGACCACAAATTAGAAGAAAATGTTATTATACGATTTAATATGCCGAAAAAATCCAACGTCTATTAAAGTCTATAATTCTCTCGGTTATTTTATAAGATTTATTTTGAATGTTTTTTTTTTTACCAAAGACTTTCTGGTAACCCTAATGATATTGTATTATTATTATTAATTTTTTGATACATTATTTATGTTTTAGTATTGATTTTACTACATTAATCATAGACTCGAGTTATTCCTATATTTATTATGTGTAATATTAATGTTGCTGTAATATTTTTTATTTAAGTTTGGACGAAATAGATTTTCGATTTCACTAAACAAATGATCTATATATATAATATTCTATCAATAAAAAGAGTAGATGACAAATCTTTGTCCACAGTTGGACTAATGATAAAAAAAAAACTTTTTTCTATTATAACCAATTATATGTCACATTGTCATGGATGACAAATTTGAATGAATAAAGTATTTTGTTGGGTAAGGGTGAAATCATAAGTGATTGTTATATACACATTAATAATTTTGTATTTAAAAAAAATAACTTTGAATTTTTTTTTTTAACAATCTTATTATTTATTATATCCTTTTCTCTTTAATATGTTCTTTTTTTATGCAAACAATATTTTTAGGAAAATGAGGGTCATACGTATTAATAAGATTGATTATTTGTTTGTTTTTACAGAATTGTCCGTACATCACCCGGGTTAGTGATTTTTTAATTATTACTATTAATGTCGCTTTCAATTAATTATTACTAATGTAGTTTTTAAGGATTTTTTTTAATGTATCAATACTAGGCTTTTGATATTGGTTACTGCATGTTTCAAATTTCTTGAATACATAAACATTGTTGCTTCTACTATTCAACATTTTTCCTTTAATTTCTACTAAATATATTTTTAACTTGTTTAAAGGAGGATTTGATATTTCACCGTGTATCGCACGGGTAGAGTACTAGTGTTTAAGAAAAGATAAAAAATAGTGAAAAAAATATTGTTATACCTATGTATAAGAGTATTTTTACCCTTATAGCTAATTGTAAAAGTAATTATAGTATTATACATTTAGGTAAAGAAAGGTATAAGAGAAGATTATTTAATAAAAATGAGTCTTTTTTATTATTTTTAAGAAAATATGAAAAATTGCGAAAAAATACTCTTATACCTAGGTATATTATACCTAGGTATAAGAGTATTTTTACTCTTATACCTTTGGTATAATAGCGACGGGGGAGAGGTATATTTGGGCGTGAAATTATGTAAAATTTTGCATCTAGATTGGGTTTTTATAATTTTAATTTCTCGCCCAAATGCTCTGGAAGAGTCCTTCGGCCCAAATAAATTCTGAATTCTGCTGACTCTTTGGCGGGATACCGGGGTCTCTAAGGGTCCGCTTTCGAGTTTTTAATGAAGAGAAAAAAAGTGATGGGAGGAAAAATGAGAGAAAAGAAAAGGAGGGAAGGAAGTGAATTTAAATTCCTTCCGATGTGCTTTTTAATTAGGAAGGAAATGAAAGGAAAAACAAAATTTTCTCTCCTCATGCTTTCGAGTTTTGGAATAAAATTGTTAGAGATATTATCCCACATTGAGAATTGACGAACATTGCCTATAATATATAAAGATCCTGGGCCACTCCCCTTATCACCAATTGTTTAAGGTGGAACCTCAGACTTTAAGATGATATCAGAGCAGGTCCGTTACACGTGCAGGCCCAAAGACCCACGATGTTGTTTCGCGCCACCTGATTAATAAGTTCACGTTGTAAGCCTTTGGCAAAGTCCGACTACACGTGAGGGAGCGTGTTAGAGATATTATCCCACATCAGGAATTGACAAACCTTGCCTATTATATATAAAGATTCTGGGCTACTCCCCTTGATATCAATTGGTTTTAAGGTGGAAACTCAGACTTTAAGACGGTATCAGAGCAGGTCCAATACACGTGAAGGCCCAATGGCCCACGATATTACTACGCGCCACCCGATTAATAAGTCCACGTTGTAAGATTTGGCAAAGCCCGGCTACACGTGAGGGGGCGTGTTTGACAAACCTTGCCTATGACATATAAATATCCTGGGCCACTCCCATTAATACCAATTGATTTTAAAGTGAAACCTCAGACTTTAAGAAAAATGAGAGAAAATGACTTCTATACTCTCTCGGGATCAAAAAAGGAAAGCGTGACAATTATAGTAAGATGGGAAGAGTAATTAATATACCGGCTAATTTATGGGCCACTTCTCTGGTTAGTTTAGTGGAAAATCCATGGAAGCTTCTGCTATAACTGTGTCGCATATACTTTGATCCATCACTATTCACATAACACAAGCCTTTAGATGAATGTAATATGCCAGATTAGTTGATGAAATAAATTTAGGTTTGCCAACGAAAAAGAAAATATGGATTATCAATAATAATAATCAATTAATATTTTGGAGCTAAATGTTAAAGAATACTCCCTCCGTCTTAAAATATTTGTCTCATTTGACTTTTTTGTTGAACTTTGACCACAAATATATGACAATTTAATTATGTTCACGAAATTCTAAAAAATCCTATTGATTCACCATTAATAATATTATCAACAACAACTTTTAGAATTTCATGAAAATGATTAATCGCTCATAAATTTGTGATCAAAATTCAACAAAAAAATCAAATGAGACAAATATTTTGAGACGGAGGGAGCATTATTTTAGGAGTAAGCTTAATTGATCACCTGGCAACAACCTCATTCAGCATCCTGGTGTAAAGGGACGATGCTGGTAAATGGCCAAGGAGGGAGAGAAGTGAGGGAGGGAGGATAAGATTAGGGTAATGATGAGGTTACAAAAAATATGTGAGCGTAAAAGTGGGATAATAATTAAAATTGTCAAGCTTTCAATTTCTTTCCTTTCAATTTCTCTCGATTTTGAGAGGAAAATTTTGGAAGAAAAATTCTAAAAATTTTCCTTCCTTTTCTTTTCACTTTCTCCTAAAAAATTTCGAAAGCAAACTAAACTAAGGAAGGAAGAAATTTTTTATCCTTTCCTTTCTTTCTCTTTCTCTCAATTTTTAAATTTGGAACCGGGCCCTAAAGCTCAACCGTCAACATTCCCGTAGGTTAATTAATTACTAAAAGAAAAGAAGAAAATAACTTGATTTCCATATGTTTATGGTAGAAAAACTTGTACCAGAAGAAAAATAAAATAAAATAAAATATTATAAATTAAGTAATATTTTAATGTCTCGGTTGGTGTTTGTTTGTTTACCCAAAAACCAGATGTTTGTAAAACCATGTGCAACAAAACCATCAGTAAAATAATACTCTCTGTTCTAAAATAATTATCTCATTTTTTTCTTCAAAAATTAGTTTTATTTCAAAAATTAAAACTTCAAAATCATTAAATTTGTAAAATTTATAATATAATCTTAAAATATTTGAAAAGTCAAATAAGAATATTATTTTGAAACAGATAGAGAACAATAAAATAAAATATAATAAAACAAATCGAGGAGTATATATATAAGTTCCGGAAATTATTTTATATTATTCCTGTTGGAGTATTTAAATATAAAGCCAAGTTTTCTTAATTGAATTTGAAGACCACACTCATCCTACTTGACTTATTGTAAACGTGAGTTTTTAGAAAACAAATATTTTTTTTTTATTTTTGTTTTTGAAATTATATCAAAGATGGTAAGTTGATTTTGGAACTTTTATGAAAGATTTATTGTGTCCTATTTTGACAAGAACTTTATAAATAGAGTAAATATCTTTTATTTATGTACATAGTTTTATATTAGGACTAACCTACTAACACTCTATTTCTTTGTGAGTGTGCTTTATGTTTCCTTATAGGTTTTGAGATCTCACAAAGGAATGATGTCGATTTCGTGAAGATCTTCTCCATGGTGTATATAAATACAAGGTCATCAGCACAAGAGAAGACACGGCTTGAAGAGAGAAAAATACTTTGTCATTCACGGTTTTCAACATTGTTGTTTTAGGTTGTGAGTGAAGGTTGTGACATACATCCGAACTCACATCTAGGTTTTAATCGAGTTCTTTGTTTTACTTCTGACTAAAATAGGATCTACTTGGGAAAGGAAAATTGTTCTTGTCGTAGAAGGTGATTAGAACTCATTTAGTATTTTTGTCTTTTAGTTTTTCACTTATTCATATTTTTGTCAGCAACAAAAGTTTTAATAGTGATTTTTTTTTTGGCGTGAGCCTAGTTTGCTGATCTCAAGATCAGTAAGCGTATATAACTCTTGTGTTATTTATTTATTTCGCTGCATTATTTGGGGATGTGTGGACAGTTGTGAGACACATCTGTACTCACATTCGTGTTCTGTTGAGTTGTTTGAAGCTTCCTAGCTACATGAAACTTTCAATTGGTATCAGAGCCAACTCTCGATATATTACTGAGTGTTGATCCAGAAAGTGTAGTCATTATGGAATGCCAAAATCATCAAAACAGGCCTCCTGTCTTGGATGATACTAATTATTCTCTTTGGAAGTCTAAGATGCGTAATTACATCAAAGGTATTGATGAAAGGGCTTGGATGTGTATCCTTGTTGCATGACAACCTCCTACTGTGGAGAAGAAGCCTGCTTCTGGTGTTGGTGAGTTTATTTTAAAATTAATTTTAAAATTTTAAAACATTAAAGGTTTTCTTATTTTTAAAATTATTTTTTAAAAATATTATTTTCCAATATACGAACATTAAAATTTTCTTATGTCAAAATCCCCCTGGGGAGGTTTTCTTATTTTTTAAAACATTAGTTAAGTGACGAATTACGAACATTAATTATTTGTATAATTAAACATTAGTTAGGTCAACTTGACCTAACTCTATTGTCAACTTACTTCTTTTGTTTAAAACATTAAAGGTATTTTAATACCAATATACGAACATTAATTATTTTTTAACATAAAAAAAATATTACAAGATTTACGTTAATAATTAATTAATTTTTTTTAAGAAAATACTATTTCTTTAAAAATACAATTTTTTTTATATTTATAACATTTATTTTAACATATTTTAAAAATTATAAAAAAGGGTTAATTACAAATTAGGGCCTGACTTTTCATATGAAGTCCCCAAGAGGGGCCTGACTTTTTTTTTTAGCGATTTAGGGCCTGACTTTACATTTTTTGATCAAATCAGGGCTTTTTGACGGATTTTGTTAGAAAAGTTAGTTAAGTGACGAATTTTGGACTAAATTGAAATGCAAATTAGTTATTAAGGACTGTAATGTAAATTTTTTAAAATTGATGACCGTTACAAAATATTTTTTAAAAATAATATTTTTTGAAAATATAATATATTGTGAAAAGCTGTAATTTTTTTTATAATTTTTAAAATATGTTAAAATAAATGTTATAAATATAAAAAAAATTGTATTTTTAAAGAAAATAGTATTTTCTTTAAAAAAATTAATTAATTATTAACGTAAATCTTGTAATATTTTTTTTATGTTAAAAAATAATTAATGTTCGTATATTGGTATTAAAATACCTTTAATGTTTTAAACAAAAGAAGTAAGTTGACAATAGAGTTAGGTCAAGTTGACCTAACTAATGTTTAATTATACAAATAATTAATGTTCGTAATTCGTCACTTAACTAATTTTTTAAAAATAATATTTTTTGAAAATATAATATATTGTGAAAAGCTGTAATTTTTTTTATAATTTTTAAAGGGTTAATTACAAATTAGGGCCTGACTTTTCATATGAAGTCCCCAAGAGGGGCCTGACTTTCCATATGAAAAGTCAGGCCCTAATTTGTAATTAACCCTTTAAAAATTATAAAAAAAATTACAGCTTTTCACAATATATTATATTTTCAAAAAATATTATTTTAAAAAAATATTTTGTAACGGTCATCAATTTTTAAAAATTTACATTACAGTCCTTAATAACTAATTTGCATTTCAATTTAGTCCAAAATTCGTCACTTAACTAACTTTTCTAACAAAATCCGTCAAAAAGCCCTGATTTGATCAAAAAATGTAATGTCAGGCCCTAAATCGCTAAAAAAAAAAAGTCAGGCCCCATTTGGGGACCTCATACAAGACTTCAGGCCCTAAATTGTAATTAACCCTAATTAAAATTAATCTAAATTAAAGTTAACAACTAATAAAATGAGACTAACTTTTCCGTGAGAATATTGTCCGTATGGTTTTCATTCATTTGAATTTAACTGGCTTGAACTTCATAGGCCCTATAATTTGGGCCCAATTAAATAAATTATTCAAATGCGTTAATTTGTTTAAGCCCTTCCGCGGGTCATATTTGGGCTTCGATACTCAATTTAAATATGGATCATGTTTGGGCCCCCATCATGAACTTCTGGGATTACCGTGTAAATGGCCAACCTTGAGCATCGAAAAGTACTCTCTTTGATTAAGGTCCACAATTATTTTTTTAAATGTCCATTTTAAGAGCTGATTTTCAAAATTAATGTTATATTAGTATACTCCCTCCGTCCCAGCGAAAGAGCCATTTATTTCCTTTTTGGGCGTCCCATTTAAAAAGCCACTTTCCCAAAAAGGAAACCTTAAATCACTATTCTCTCCACTCATTCTCTCTCCTACTTTACTTTTACACTCACAACATTATCTTTCTTACATCACCTCCCACTCATTCTCTCTCCTATTTAATTTTTCATACTCACAACATTTAAACTTTTTCTCTTTCCTACATCACATTTCTTATTTTGCGTGTCGGACAAATTTACCGACTCTTTCGCTGGGACGGAGGGAGTAGGTTTTTATATGCCTAATCTATATTCCCTCCGTTCCAATTCACTTTGCACTAATTTTCATTTTGATTCGTATTACTTCAATTGACACAATCCAAAATGAAAATTTTTTATGCTCACAAGTTACTATACCAATCAAATTAATATTCTCCCACTCATTCTATCTCCTACTTTACATTTCCTACTCACAACACCTCCTTACATTACTTTACATTACTTGTTTCTCCTATTTTTACTTAATTCTTTTGTCCAAAAATTTAATGTTAAGTAAAGTGGAACGGAGGGAGTATATACCTATTGGGCCCCTCCTAAAAGTATTACTTGTTCAATTATTCGTTCAAATATTCTTTGATGCCATGTGGTGGTTGTTTACTCGTTAATCTTAATTCTGTTTTTCAGGTAATCAACGCAAAATATTATTCGAGTGAAGATTTTTTAAAATGTCGCATTGAGCAGTGTCCAAATTTTAACTACAGTAGAATCCGAGCGGCTCAAAATTTAGATCGAAAATATCGTCGTTGTAGGTTAAGAGATAGATATCCTATTGCTATTCGGGGTGAATCTCCTTGAATTTTTATATGCCTAATCTATATTACTTCCGTTCCACTTCACTTTACACTAATTTTTAATTTGATTCGTGTTACTTCATTTGACACTGTCAAAAATGGAAATTTTTTATACTCACAAGTCACCATACCAATCAAATTAATATTCTCCCACTCATTCTATTTGCTACTTTACATTTTCTACTCACAACATCTCATTTCATTACTTCTTTCTCCTATTTTTACTTAATTCTTTTGTCCAAAAATTTAATGTTAAGTAAAGTGGAACGGAGGAAGTATATACCTATTGGGCCCCTCCTAAAAGTATTACTTGTTCAATTATTCGTTCAAATATTCTTTGATGCCATATTACTTACTGCACAAGAACGGCTCGTAAAATTTGATGCATGTGGTGGTTGTTTACTCGTTAATCTTAATTCTGTTTTTCAGGTAATTAACGCAAAATATTATCCGAGTGAAGATTTTTTAAAATGTCGCATTGTGCAGTGTCCAAATTTTAACTACAGTAGAATCCGAGCGGCTCAAAATTTAGATCGAAAATATCGCCGTTGTAGATTAAGAGATAGATATCCTATTGCTATTCGGGGTGAACCTCCAGCCTATATATGGAATGTCATCTCTATTTTATAATATTTAGTTATTAATTTGATTCACTTGTTATAATAACAACAAATATTCACTGTTCCAATTCAACCAATAAGTAAATGAGTAACTAGTTATAATTAGACAGAAGAAGTATAAAGAATGACAAGAAAATTGTCACTTTCAATTGATTATCTTGATCATGCCTATTTCATAAAAAAAAAAAAAAAAAAAAAAAAGGGATCATGTAAGAACACAATCTGTTGACCGAAAGTAAATTACACTCAAAATTAAGTATATTCAAAACACAATCAATTTTGATTTCGTGAAGACATATCATTATTTCCCATACTTTCTACGGGAATGTTATTTTGACCGGCATTTCCGTTTGTTTTGATTTTCAACAACCTCCTCGCTACCAGCGGTGAAGATAGATAGGAGTCAAGGGTCATTCAACTCATGATTTTAGTTTTAAATTTTTTAGAATAACTGTTTTACCAATAAAAGCAGTAAAATTTGGAATTTTGTCACTCTTTAATTTAGGAAAAAAATTACCACTATATAATAATTTCAGATCCCTTTTAAGAAATTTCTGACTTCGCCACTGCTCACTATTGTAAGTCAAGGTTCTTAAAATGGCTAGGCGACGGAGCAGGGCCTAGCGTATAGGCGGGGCTTACGCGAGACCGAAAATTTATATACTCCCTCCATCCCATTAATAACTTCACTTTTTACCCAAAATGGTGTCCCGTTAGAAGCTTCACCTTTTCTTTTTGGGCAAAGAATCTTTACTATTTCCTCCACTCATTCTCTCTCCTATTTCACTATTACACTCACAACACTTTTCAAATTTACTATTTCCTCCACTCATTCTCTCTCCTATTTTACTATTACACTCACAACATTTCAGTACAAGAAACAGTGGTATTAGGGTCGGCACTTTCCCGTCCCAAAAGAGCATTTTGCCATCCTTAATACTATTTAGGTCGGGAAACGAGGGTCCTAAATAACATGTGACTCTAAAAGTTTTAGGACCCCCGTCACCGTCCCAAATACCTTATTTAGGTCGGGATGTTTCCGACCCTAATAATTTTTTATTTTTATTTTTTTTCGAAATTTTTTTGGAGCCAAATAGTTTTTGGTACCGGTTATTAGGGACGAGGTTGCCGACCCTAATAATATTTGGCGCCAAACATTTTTTTGGGGGGAAATTATTAAGGACCATGTCGCCCGACCCAAATATATTTTTGCGCCAAAATCACATTTTGTGTGAAAGAAATAAGGTCGGATATAGACGACCAAAATAAATTTTGGTGTCAAACTGTGAATATTTACCATTAATTATCAAACACTACTAATCTTCTACTAATTATAGATATACACCACCACACATACATACATTATACTTGTAAATATATCAAATGAACCTGACAATAAGAAAGTAATGCATTAACTAAATTTAATCAACATCATCTAAATAAAAAGTAAACTGTTACCTAAGAATTAAGGTAGATGAAATAGAAAGGGTTCAATACTCCTTTTAAAATAATTTGATCTAAACTATTCACTATGCAAGTCAAATCATCCGTATTGCATACTGCATACGGCATACGTGGAACGTGCTCCCCCTAAACACTGTTGCTAATATCATTCCTTCCTCACGCACCCTCGATCTTCACAAAATCGTAACCATGTGTCATAGTTAAATCATTGAAACCTGCGAAAAAAAACTAAGATATAAGAAACTGGAGTTCACTTCTAAACATTATTTTCAATCTACCATGATTAGATAGGTGAGGTATGAACAAGAAAGGTAGAAACAAAATGATAAACGAAGAGAATTAAGTAAACATCACAAATTAAGAATCTGCATGAATGGACACTACATCAAATGAGCCACCAAATTAATAAGCAGTGAACGGAACACAATTGAGACCAAAATCTGCACTGACTGTTGTAAGTGCTCCAATTTGAGTTGTTAGTATTTGCGTTAGAAAATTAACGAAAGCCCTAACATTTCTAACATTTCTAACAATTCCTAACCTTTCTAACAAAGTAAGGGTAGATTAGGGATTGCCATTTAAGGTTAAACCAAGAAAAGAATCTTAAAAAGGAAAAGAAATTGAAAAAATCCGAATTAGGCAAGCTGAAAAACAGCAACCAGTTTGAATATTTTGAAAATATTCCTTGTGTCCAAAGCCTGCAGCTACAATTAATGAACAATGCACGCTGCCACAATGATCCGCGCGGATGACTCTGCCATTTTCAGAGGCCTATAAATTAAGCCCATCAGTCTCAGAAAGAAGAAGCCACAACAACTCACAGCAAGCACCTTGGCGAAAATCTTGTAGAAAACAGTGGGAATTCCCTTGAATTGCCACCTTTTTCTCAATCATTTTCCCAAATCTCACCCACTCACCCTCAAAACTCAAAGCTTCAAACACAAAACACAAAAGAAGATAGGTATAACCTCCTTCTCCCTACCCTAAATCTCTCTCACCCATGCATGCATCTCATACTTTGAAGATGTAACTTGCTCATTTCTTGCCCTAGATCCAAGAGGATCACCATGGAAGTTCATCTCCATGGATGATCCTCTACAAGGATCAACATTTCTTTCAAAATTATTTTTACTTCTTACAAACATATTTTCAAAACCCTAAAAACCATTTTCACAACAAAAATCTTGATTTCAAAGGATAAAATTCCCCTTCCCAAGCAAATGAAATGCTTAAGTCCTAATATACCCTAAGGATGGCTTGATATAGTAGATCACCACTAAAATGTCTAGTGACTACTAATCAAAGACTAAGGAGATGGGGACAAGAATGGATGCCAAACCCCCTTTAAAATCATGTTTTTTTTCAAGAGAAAGTTGCTGTCCAGTAGCCTTTCTCTAAGACCACTGTCCATGGTATAATTTTTTGGACACAGAAGAACTTAGAATTTGGTGTTGACTACAAAATACTTTTTGTAGCCAACATCCAGAGATTTCTAGATATATTTTTACTTTATTTTTTGCGTGAGTAAAACTCCCTTTTTCAAATTATCTTTTAAAGGTCAGTTCATCAGTCTCTGGAAATCCAGATTTCATATCTGAGATTTCCAGAAGGATTTGGTCCACCAAATCATCTCCAAATGGAAAAGTTATTTTATAGAAACCTTATTTAAGGTGTTTTTAACAACTTTCATTCTCGGACTTTCCCCAGATTTTGAATTTTTAAAGCCCTTAAACCCATTTTAAAATCAAGTGTCCACTGCCTTTTTCATTCTGGCAGAATTGGTTTTCAACTTCAAAAAATATTTTGAGTACCAAAACTCAACCCAAAAATCATACCAAAAATCATGGGACTTGTCTGATATCTTATAAAGAGTTCCCAATTTTTAGTTTTCTCAGTTTCAACTTATTTTGGCCAAAGGAACACATACACACACGCAAATGGTTTTTAAGCTTGGAAGACTCGTTTTACGAGGCATTCCGGGTGAACACTAATGTTCTTCCCGGCGTGTAACGTGACCTCCGAACCCAAATCTCTAATCTCGGGTATTTTTCAAAGTTTTGGACCTTAAAACAAAAATGGTGTGGCGACTCCGTCTCCGTTTTGATTTTCAAAAAGAAAGGAAAAATCGGGTGGCATCATCACAGTGGCGACTCACATTTGGGGACTAAAGAAAGTTTTATCTTTTCAAAAAAAAAAAAAGCTTTTTGTGGGTCAAGCTTTCGTCCCGACATTGGAAACCGTTTGTTGTGTGTGTTGATTTTTCACATTTTCGTGTTATTTTGGTCGCCTCGGAAAAAGTCAAAATTTTGACTATTGGACCCGTTGCCTTGAATTTTGAATTATGTGCTTATGTGCTTATGTGTTCATTTGTTTTAAAAAAAAAAGATTTTCAAAAAAAAAATTTCAAAAAAAAAAAAGAAATTCAAAAAAATAAAATCATTTTGTGCATGCATCATACTTTTTAAGACACATGCGAAAATTTCTATTTTACTCAGAAAAAGAAGATAGACTGCTTGCACACTACGCGCACGTGGCCTTACACTGCACACTACGTCCATAATCCGGGGAAATCCCTGTAGCGGTCCGTTTGGTCTTATTACGCCTCTCGGTGCAAGCACGGGACTACCCAAACATCCCATGGAGCCTCGTGTCGACCATGCACTTGTCCGTGACACACTTTGTCCGAGACCCGATTGGTTTTTAGTCCAGTGTCGTGTCATGCCCTGTCTGTGTATAGACCTTTCCTTTCAAGCCTTAGTCGGCATACCAAGTCAATATCTTTCGGGACCCTAATCAGTCGAAGTCCTGCCGGTTTTCCGTCACGGGCTTTGACCAGATATTGACTGGAGCCTTGACTTTGACTCTGACTGGCACAAATTATACACTAACTCCCAGCAGGACACTGAGTCATCAAGAATTAACGATTATTCCATGCCTAATTACGGCCTAACTGACGACGAGTCAAGATCAATTGTGGACATTTATCAGTCCGAACCATGCCGACTTTTTGTCGAGCCCTCGAACATGATCTTGACTTTGACGTCAGCTTTGTCCGTAATTTACATCGAATGCTCGTTAAGACTCGATTACCCGCCAGACTTTTAGGATCGTTTTTCTTTCAGTCGGTGGGACCCGCTTGCCCTATAGGACCCTCGCCCGGGGCTGTCCGCCCTGAAAGTCGAAATACAGGTGGAATACGAGGGGCTTATAGACGTAGTGATGGGGCCCACTGATCCAGGATCCAGAGTAGTTTGCGAAAAAGAAGATCAATCTTTTCCAACCGATTAGGTTAATAAAATATGTTTTAAGTAAACAAGAACAAATAACTGCATGTTGCATGAGCCCAAAGCCCAAACACCTACCCTCCTTCAATCCCCAGACATCTGAACCCTCGTGCCTTTTCTCCCGCAGCTCCTCACAAAGCTTGGTTTCGGGCGCCGGGTCACCGTTTGATCAGTTGGGAAGAGTCAAGCGCATCGTCAGCTTCACCGTTTGTTCCGACTCCGGGTTTCAGAATGTCTGCATCAGCTGGTAATGATGGGGACAACGTCACTCCGCCTCCGGGACTCCTGCATTAACAGCAGTGGAATCAGTTAGCAGAACAGATGAGATTGCGACAGGAAGCACAGCTTAATAGCCTTATGGAAGCCATCAAGAGCCATGGTTTGGCCGCCAGCCTCAATCCTGATGGCACCTTCACCGTGGAAGAAGAAGAGGATGCCAATCCCACTCTCAGTCGCCCTGATTACTCCAGGATGCCACCACCCATCTCCTATGGTACCACTACCAGAACCCATGCTCCTCGATCTTCGGGTCGGCCCATCTCCCCGGCTTGGTACTCTTGGATCCATGCAACCCGACGAGACAAATCGGTTCGCGAGTTCCTCGGTGGGGACAAAGCCGATGCGGAATGTCTTCTCATGTTTGTGGATACCTCGAAATCCCACAAAAATTGGGATCCCGCCTCAGTTTGGAACCGATCAGTCCGGACCTTCACAGCAACAGTTCGGAATGCCGCCACAGTCTGGTTCGGGGCCACAATCAGGAGCCCCTCCTCAGAATGATACTAGCTCAGTTGCTCCTCACACAGCTTTCACAAATCCATTTCTCACTCAGGGTTCGATGGGTTACCAAACCTCCATCCCGGTTTCATCAGAATCACCAGGACCGCAGTACCCCCCTGGTTATACACCATCGCCACAGACAGCCATGCAATTCAACAATCAGGGACAGCAGCCCGCACCTAAGCCTACTTATGGGTCTCACTCCGGAAATCCAAGCTATCCAGCTACATCAGGACTGCCTCCACCTACTTTGCCAGTTGAAAATCAACAGCAGGCCGCGAGGTTCTATCCCTTCGCCCAGGCTCCTACTCATGCTCCCCCGGGCAATTTGGGCCAAGGACAGGTTTTCACCTACGTCCCCGGATCGGCCGTTCCCTCCACCAGTCTGCCGCCAGTGGTAGCTCCTCACTCTAGCTCAGTCACTGGATTGAACGCCATGGTTCCGCCACAAGATCCTCATCTGGCCTGGTTCATGGAACAACATAAGGAAATGAAAGCGCAGATTGCTGAATTGACCGCTAAGAAGTCTGCCTTCCGGCCTACGGACCCGGACTCCATCGTTCCCCTGCCTCACAAATTTGTTATGCCGAATCTGGACCTCTTTGATGGTACTGCATGCCCGAAAACTCATCTGGACACGTATACCTTGGCGATGAAGGCCAAAGGGTGTACCAATCAGCAGTTGGCTGACTATTTCAGCCTGTCTTTGAAATCCAGTGCCTTACAATGGTTCTTTCGCTTAAAACCCGAGGCCGGGGCTACATGGGACCAGATTACTAATGCCTTCACGAGAAAAGTACAAAGCTAACTTGGAATGGGAAACAAATAGAGTTGACACAGACAACGGTGCGGCGTCTGACGAGAATGTTGGGGATTTCTACAAGCGGTGGAATACGAAACTCGGTGAGATGGCCATCCCTCCTTGAAGAGGAACAACCGGCATCTTTCGGTCATGCACGAAACCACATCTCGAGAGCCTCCTCGGTCACTTCCCATACTCGGACTTACGGGCCATGATTAACTCCGCAGCTAAGTTTGAAAAGGCTTACAATCAACACGGCCGCTTTGCGCACTCCGCTTACGGATATCGGGCTCCTCTTCTTTCCCAACACGCCCCGCTCTCGCCTTTAAAGGCAAAGAGGTGATTAACTACGCAGGACAGGAATGTAATAACACAACTCCTTTTGCTCCCGTGAAACCGGCCAAAGCCCGGGCCACGGGTCATGAACCTCGAAAACTTTGGAATGCCTCTCGAACGACATCTTTAGGGGACGGTGAAAGAAGGCTTGCTGCGGCCTTTGGAGAATTTCCAACCTGTGAATCCGAATTCTCCGTGGATACCTCAAAGTATTGCGCTTTTCATCAAGCCCACTGACATCGGATCGACAAGCTGCTTCACTCTGAAAAGGCGATCCAAGGCTTGATAGAGCAAGGAAAGTTGGAAGGCCCAGGGGGCCTAATACAAATCAAAAAATCCTCTGCCAAGGAACCATAATCAGGTGAATATGATTGAATGCGGAGAACCTTCGCATGCCCAGGAAGATGCTGATGAAGGTCCCCAAATACCCATGGCCAACCTTGTCGAGGATCCTGAATTCGGATTCCTCCTCAACCTTGAGGATGATGAACAAGTCGGCCCACCTTGGTCTCATGTCAGGGATTTCTTGCAAGAATACGAGGCCCGCTATTTCTCGGATGAAGGGAAAGCTGATACTAAAGAACTGGGGCTGTTCCGGTCAAAACATGAGAAAACCATTTACATAAGATGGTTAGAACAATCGAGACGGATCGAGCAAGAGAGCTTCAGGCGGGCGCCTGTACTGGGGCTTATCAGCAAAGAGGCCGAAGAGCATCTGGAGCTAGTACACTTCTGCAAGTTGGTTTTGGGAGAGGCTGAATATGATCCCAAGAACAGCGAAGAATCAGAGGAGGAGGATTCCTTCTATATCCTGCCTGGAGTCAAATACGTGCCACCCCCTCTCACTCTTCCCCGCAGGTTTCGGGAGGAGAAGCCGAGTCGGATTACCACTTCCGGAATGGGGGCATATGACAATTTCGCGGTCGCATCATCCATATTCCCCTAATGGGTTTGATCGGCGTTCCCTCTCAGCCGAAATCCCAGTGGTATGGGAAGATGATTCCGATGACAACGATGACGATGACGATGACGAGAGCGAAGAGTCATCCGAGGCCCCGCATCCGGAATCAATCTGGAACAATCGTGCCGGAAATGATGCCATGGGAGCCAGCACAATGGTTGGGTTGTCGGCAAAGCGACGATGAAGAACCACCGAGAAAATGCGGGTCAAATACCAATAGGGACGGGCCCCCAATGCAGTAGGGACAGGTCACTTGCGCCTCGTAAGATGTACAGCCCTGTGGCCGGTGTCAGGATACTTCGAGAGGATGAGGAAAACTTCGGAATAGATTACTATGAAACCGAGGGCATAGAAGGCCATGAAATTTCTGAAATTGGCTGAGCACGTGGACGTCTTAGAAGGTTCAACACTTTGCCTACCATGCTTTGGGAAAGGGTTTTCGGGCATCAGATCAGGCTGGAGTCGAAGAGCTATTTAGAGAGAGGGAAACTAACTCCCATCCTCCCAAATGAGAAAATAACCATGGTGAGATCAATTCCGCCCCAAAGCAAAGTAACACTCCTTGTCGGGGTTACCCAAGAAGAGGTCACCTTCTGAATGTATTTCGGCTCTCGGAGAAGTCTCCTGGAAATCGGCATGATACTGACGTCGCCTCCAGCGAGAGTGCTATAATCATCTCCAGGAAATCTGAATATTACGAGAAAGGAACCGAATGGGCACTATACTAGGGATGAAATCGAAAAGCCGGCGAGCCAATACTGAGAAATGGCGACTCTTGCTGTATGATAACTATGAAGCGAGGCTATGGGAGAGAATCGGAGGATGCCCTAGCTCATGGAGGCCATCCAGAGGGCAACAGCACGAGACCCCAAGACTCAAAGCCTGTGACTTGGGAAGCGGTTATAAGGGCCGCCCGGGGAAGGAGCCACTACGGCTCAAGCTCGGCCCCTCACCGTTGCTAGACTCCGTCGAGAGCTCCCGGTGGCCGATAGCCAAAGGGCTCCCAGTTGACCTTAGCGGCGTTGAAGAAATCTAGTCAAGAAGCAGCTGATGGGGAAGTTAACTGTTGACCCGATCCGGGAAAATCTTCCAAGAGAATCCCAAGGCAGATAAAGGAGTAGCGAGATCGAGCATCCTGGAGAAATCCGTAATCCGGGTGTCAAGACGGCCGAAGCTCTAACAGGCCTCGAGAAAGAGGACCCTGTGCTCGCCGGTTGAAGTAGACGCGACCCGACATCTCTACATGGTCTCTACTCACCTCGTCTTATCCTTAGCTAAAGGCTGAAGCAGAAAGTCCTGGCCACCTTGGTCCCTATTGATGCTACTCCGATGACGTGGCACGGTGATTGGAAACATCCACTATGGGAACATAATCACTTTCACGGACCTTGATCTCCTCGGTCGGGGGCCGATCACAACGGAGCCCCTCTTCATCACGGTCCAATTTGGATGAACAGTGCTCCTCCATTTCGGGTCTCAGTTGGCGACAATGGGTCCGGAATGAATATTCTCCCGGCAAAGATCATGAGGCCTGCTTGACATCAAGACTACAGATTTGAAGCCTTCTTCCCTCTGATTCAAGAAAGCTTACGACTCGACATCTCGGCGGTCCTTGGAGTTGCTACTTTGGACCTCTGGTTTGGCAAGAAATTGATACTGTGGAATTCCAGGTTATCGATATTCCGATCACTTTTAATGCCTTATTGGGAAGACCTTGGCTGCATCGGGTCGAGGGGGTCGCTTCGAGCCTCCATCAATGTGTCAAGTTTGTCTGGGATGGAGATGTAAGCAACCATTTACGGGGATCTAGTCACCTTGGAGGGCACGGATACAGGTGGAATACCTATTCTGGAAATCAAACATGATGAGGAAGGTCTCATGCTAACAGGCTTCACGGTCGAGCCTCCTAAGGCCCAAGTTTGCAACGTAGATCGACGATCACTCGGGATAAAATCCTCCGGTCTGAAAATGATGAGGAAGATGAGCTATCTACCTGGCCTCGGTCTAGGAAGCACCAACAAGGAACTCACAAACTCATCGAGGTGAAAGGACGAGAAAACTGCGCCACGGCACAGGATATGAGGCCACCTCAGTGGACACCGCGAAAGAAAAAGAATTTGCTCTCTGAAAGAGGAGAGAAGCTATCACGGGAAGGGTCCCGGTCAACAACCTAAATCTCTCCCTTTCGAGTCCTAATTTGGTGACTACTTTGTAAAGGGTCCCACACAACCGGGTAATGTCACGTCAAAGAGCCCACTCCTACAGAAGGGTGGGTGAAGCTACTGAGGATAGCCTCAACAAGTTCGGGGGAGCCAAAGCTAACTCAGGTCCGTAGAGTGTTTGGACCTACCCAAGATACACGGGGCTACCACTACCATGGAGAGCGAGTACACTTTCGAGGCGTGCCCAACTTTGGTAGAGCGGTTCGAGAAGCTTACTACTTGCCCGGGAAGGCCCCGAAGCACGAGTTTGAGTGACAATGCCGAAAGCCAAAGCTGCGGAAGTCTTTTCGGATGATTGGGATGGTCGATTATGCACCGGTTATTCGGGAAGAAGTTCAAATGCCGGACTGATTGATCTCGGTACTGAGTCAAAGAGATGGTAGCAATAATCGAGAAGGAAGAACAGAAACAATGCAATTCCCGAGTCATGAAATTTCTTAGCCGCACAATGCCATTGAAAAATTGGGAAACTCTCTCGAGCCCGTCCGCGACCAAGGAGGAAATGATCATGAAACGTGGATTGGTCTCCCGTCCCTTTGTGTCAATCTAGGTAGAGTCCTCAGAGTCTCTCATTGTCAAGGTCGAGTCTCTAGAGTCGTCAGACGACAGCCTCACGCTGAAGACTACGAAATTGCAGCAGTACGTATTTCCTTTCGTTCTTAATGAAATGACGAACCTTTACAGTATCCCTTGATTGCCACTTTAACTAGTGATAAATTAACTAATAATTTTTTTAAAAAAAACATTTAATAATGATTCATTAGATAAAGAAGGCGAGACACATTAAATAAACAAAAAAAAGAAGAGAACAAAAATCTTTAAGCGGGTTGTTCGGAAGAGGAAAATCGAGCCCAGCTGAAGAGATTTTGACAGAGTGTGAATTTGGGAGCTGCGGAAGAGCCTAAAGAGACGCAGTGGTAGTTTCTTCGAAGGAGCGAAAAGGATGCCCTACAAAATCCTACAAGGTCCTCGGCTCAAGCTGGAAGTAGCCCTCTTCATCAAAGAAAACATCGAAATCATCTCGGATAATGGATCCCACTTCGAAGGGGAATGCGACAAGGCTTTGCTAGAGTTCAGAATAACCCGTCACAAGTCATCTCCCTACAGGCCCCAAACTAACGGAGCCGTTGAGGCAGCAAACAAGACCTTGGAAAACATCATTCGGAAAATGGCTGTCAGAAGTCGAGATTGGCCGAAGCTTCACCTTGCTCTCTGGGGCTCACGAGACATCCGTCAGAATGGCAACCGGGGAAACACCATTTGCTCTCACCTACGGAATGGAAGCCGTACTCCCAATCGAGCTAGAAATCCCCTCACTCCGGGTATTGTTGGAAAGTCAGATCAACGAGGTCGAATGGCTCCAGAGTCGTCATGATGAATTGGCCCTACTAGATGAACGACGATTGAAGGCCATGGAACATATCCGAGCATACCAAGGGAGAATGGCCAGAGCCTTCGACAAGAAAGTAAAGCATCGGGAGATCAGGGAAGGTGATCTCGTTTTGTAAGAGAAGCCCCCAGTCCGTATCAACCCGCTTGGCAAATGAGAGCCCGTCTGGGTCGGGCCATATGTCATCCAGAAGATCTTCTCCGGAGGAGCCATGCAACTCGCAGACCTCGACGGAAATCCTTTTGTACACCCAGTGAATGGTGACAAGCTGCGCAGATACTACGCGTAAAACACTGAGTCAAAAAAAAAAAGAAACAAAAAAACAAAAAAAAAATATATAAAAAAAAAAAGAGTGCTAAAAGAGTAATACCCAACTAGGTTGAAAACCCGAAAAGGGCGGCCTAGGTAAAAGACAGGGTTGCACCAAAAAAAAAAAACAAAACAACAAAAAAATAAAACAAAAAAAAAATTAACCGGGTCGAACTACGAAGACCTGAGCCCTTTGTCGAAGAGAACGTGGCGACCGAAATGGTTCGGTCTAAAACACAAATAAAAGTCATACTTTGACATCAATACACTGATCAGACCATGAAAGCGTCTCGAAAAACTCCAAAGCAATTCACATATTCATTACAGTTAAAAACTTTTTGATGAGTCTAAGCTCGATTCATTCCTACAACTGGCAACCTGCTAAAAGAAACTAAGATACATAATCAAACTAATGTGTCTGCTACGACAAGAAAGGGATACTCGGAAACCTCAAGGTCACTCCAAACCACTCGTACTGGCTTCTCCCCTCTTCTTCCCCCTTCGGGTCTTCTTCCTCTGAACAGGAAAAATGTCGGTCTTCCTCCTACCAAGCTCTGGTGTAGGAACATGATCCATCAAACCAGCCTCTGTCAGGGCCTTAGTAGCCCTAGCGTCATCTCTCATCTCCTGCAGTCGAGCTGGTAACGTAGGAGTCCTCTTCTCCTGTATCTTGACATAAGCTTCATAGTCGGTCACAACGTCTCCGCTCCTGTCATAAGGGTTGGCCCTCGCCTCGGCCCTCCTCCTCTCCGAAACTGTCAGGTCCTCCGCACCCACAATGGCCTCACGCCATCTCAAAATAGCCATCTGAGTCTCTCCCAAATGCCTCTCGTACCAATCCAAGTACCAAGTGGTCAGAAACACAGGTCTCGGACGTCTGAGGATAACCCGAGGAGGAAAGACGTCATACCTCCATGCTCGGGAAAGAAATGGGAACACCGAAGGATCATCCATAGAAGCAGAAGCCACCACCCTAGTGGCTATATCATCGAAGTCCTCCAAAGGAGCCTGCTCCAAGCCAAACTGCCTCGAACCAGAGCCGGAATGTAAAAGCTGGACGGAGAAAGCCGCGGAAGCATAACCACGGGAGATCCATCCTGAAGTACGCTCCGAGTCTCCACCCGCCAATGAGGCACCAACCATCTGATAACTTCAGTCTGGCGACCAGCCATCCAACGCTCCCACGAGCCCTGATCATCAAAATCCACAGTAACCCCTCTCCTGGCAAATGTCCAAGTCTTGATCATATCCGAAGTCTCGCGAAGAACCCCCAGGCGCTCCATCAGCCACAAAGTCAAGAGAAACGGGCTGCCCCCGTGCATATACCGCCTCCCGGTAGCCAACCTGTCGAGAGCATGAAAAGTCTCCCCCAGGATCAAAGGTACAACATCTCTGCCCAAGCGACAGTGAACAACTACATCTAGCAGGGCCCGATGACAAATTCCAAAGGAAAAAACCATGAACAAGGTACCAAACATGCAAAGTGCAAAAGCATCCCAATAGGCATCATCCACCAAGCCTAAGCCCCTAAATCTATCAGGAAGACCAGAAATGTCAAAATGATCAGGACCGCGGATCATACCTTGTGCTTCCTCCGGGGAAAGATGAAGAAGGTTGCATAACCTATCAACGAAAGAGGCTCCTCCGGGCAAAGGAATCGCAATCTCCTCCACCTCGGGACCACCAAGCAAAGCCCGAAATTCTTCAACAGTCGGGACCATTTCATTGTAAGAGAAGAAAAAACATGCCTTATAGTGTCCCAAAATGAGGAAGAAGCTCTCAAAAGATCATAATTCGGAATCAATTCCTTAAGAGACCACAAGCATCGTATCTTGTACCTTTCTTCAAAGAATGACCTCCTCGCATGCATAATCTCTCGGCACCACTCCTTAAACTTGGTGAAGAATGACATTTGAGAAGTTTGGGATAATTTGGATGGATTTTGCATGCTCACAATTCTCTCCATGGATTCTCTCCTTCTCCCCGAAAATGGCTGTTTGAACTGGTGGTTCAAGAAGGTATTTGAATTTGAAATAAGGGAAAACCAGATCTGAAGCAAAATTAAAGGACAGTGTCAGAAGACTGTCCCATCCGCGCGGACATAAGTGCCACAACCGAAAAAATCTGCAGCAGTTCAAACTGCTGCACCACGGAGAAATATTTCATCCCGGCCGCTCGAAACCTGTGCAAAGCCTGCCCAAAGAGTTCACATATCATACATTCGTACCCTAGCCAAGAAACCTAGGCTCATGCAACATTGCATTCATAATAAAAAAAAAGAAAAAGAAATTCTAGACTATTACATCCCAAAAAAATAAATATATATATATATAAACAAAAAAAAAAGAGTGTGCATGAAAAATAAAGCAGATCCTGTCTAAATAGGTACAATCTCAGCCTCGAAATCAATCAAAGATAATCAATCGAATCCTCCTACGGCTCCTTTCCCCCGATCCTCTTGCGCCTGCCCGCCTCCGCAGCCATGAATGTCTCGGCCCGAATCATCGTCCTCGTCTCCGCAGAGAGGCTCACCCGGGATCAACCGGCACGCCGCGATCAGGCAAGCCAAGATCTGCAAAGAAGTCGTATCCAAATGTAAACGCGTCGGACTCCCTCGGACATGCGAAGACCCGCGCCGTGATGCCAAACATGTCCCCGCCATGCAAATCTCCGAGAATGACGTGGTCCGAGGCAGGTCCACTGTCTGGATCTGGCGAGAGGAGAAAGAGGAGTCTCGGTAGAATGCTCCGAAAGAATAGGGGAAGTCTCCCGCTCCACAGGTGCCGGCTGTGCCCACCTCGCTCTGGCCTGAGGAGTCCCACAAGCAACCATCCTCCTAATGAACCTCTTGGCCCCAATCACTTGCTTTGTCAGTTTCTCCACCACCGCAGCCGGGAACTGCACGAAAACAAAAGTGTCAGAAAGAATTGATGCGAAAAATGATGAAGCGAAAGGAAAGAAGAAGAGACAAGAAAAACCCGTACTTCATATCCCCAGGCGAGGCCGGAAAGCTCGTGGGACCCGCCAGTGCCGAGGGATCCGCACCCTCAATCCGACCCCATCCTGGACATATGAGAAGTCCGTCCGGGTATCGCACAATCCCTAACCCCTGTCTCTCAAGAACCTCGGGGCATCTCGCTTCCTCAAGATAAATCACGAATACTCCTCAATCGCCACAAACGTCGAGAAGTGCTGGCCACCTCGATAATCGCCCTGTCTCCGATCTCTCACTCGGATGCATCATGTCGGCAGGAGGCTCTACCGGTGCCATCGAGGCGCACCCTCGCCATGCCGGCGCGTCACTCTCTCCCCGTATAATACACATCGCAGTCAAGCCCTCAAAATCCTCCGCCGCACAACCCATCTCTCTAAGCACCCTTCAAGCCGCTCCACGCCGAAGCGGCCCTGTGGGTAGAAACCATCCCCTCATCCGTCTCAGCCTCGTCAAAGGTAGACACTCCGTACTTAAGGGTCGTGCGCCCTTAGAACCTATCTTCTCCCGAGCATGCTTGCTCCAGGAGAGCATGGCCGGATATGCCCCGATGTGCTCCGCCGCCGCCGCCACAGCGTGACATGAAAAAACTGCAGCCCATACTCGCGAAAGAGAAAGATCACATCAATCAAGCGAAAGAGAAGAAAAGTGCTTAAGGAAAAGAAAAGCAAAAGCTTATACCTCCAGGGAACTCGAAGCATGTCAGTAGAGCTCGGAGAAATTTTTCCGCTATATCGATCCAGAGCGAAATATAGCTCGCAGCCAAACCCCGCTCTCCCCAAGACACCTCCCACCCATCTCCACATCCTCCAATGTCCTCAAATAAAGCAAACATCGCCGTCCCCTCGGCATGTCCAAAAAGTGTGCTCGAAAAAGCGAACCACAAAAAGGCCCTAGCACCGCACCGCAACCACTCTCATCCCCACTCTCTCGTAGCTCTCAACGCTCTCCACGATCTTCCCGTGGACCACAACATACTCCATCCCCATCCCCTTGGGAATGGGGTAAAGCCCGTGAAGATCCTGCAGCCTCCTAAGTCATCAGAGCCGTCCCTCCACTCAATGCTCCGTCCTTTAAAGGACAGCCCGTGATCGCGGCATAATCGGAGGGCGCGACCGTGCGCCTCGCCCCGAAGAAATGAAATGTGTGGGTCGCGCCCCACCAAGTGGCCGTGCCAAAGCAAAGATCAGCCCTTGCTCTTGGAGAACTTAACCAATCCCCTCGTGCACTCGATAAACTCGTACAACTAGTCCCAATGACGATCCGTCTCTGACTCATCAAAGCTCCTTGGACCAAGATCGGAAGCCGGCCCCACAGTCGACCACGTACTCCACCGATCCTCGAGTCTTCGCCTTATTCAGATGCTCCGTTCACAAAACGATCTCCTCCCCGCAATTAAAATAAAAATTAAATGTCAAAAAAATTTGCATTTGCATTAAAAAAGGGGGGCAATTGCATAAGCATACACATGCATCATAAAATTTTGAAGAAAAATCGGTCAGCATAACGGCATACAATGGACTCAGCCCCATTTTTCTTGCACAAAAGAAAAGATTTTCAACAACCATCATTCATCATGTATATAAAAAAAAAAAAACATGTCAATAACATTGAGTCAACGGAAGTAAAAACTCCGCCCCATTTTTCATGAAATAGCATGCATAAGCAATTTTCTACAATTTATTCATCCAATCAAGGGAACGAAAAATCCGTCCCATTTTCAACAAAAAAATCATATTTTCTACAAAAAGCACACATGCATACATTCATATAATTCATATCAACATTGCAAGAATCCTACCTGCAACAAAAAGTCCGTCCCGGATTCGGACAAATTTTCGTCATCTCAAGTTTCAAAAATGGCAAAATGCCCATTCTTTTTTCCAAACAAAGTGCACATTTCGGGTTACTCATAAACTCATTACAACATGCAAATCATCAAAATCAAGATTCAAAGCCAATAACATAATTTTCGAATTTTCATTACAATTTTCGGTCAAGATTCAAAGCCAATAACATAATTTTCGAATTTTCATTACAATTTTCGGGCCAAAAAAAAAAAATCATCACAAAAATCAATTTCAAGCAAAAATCAACAAAGAAATTGGAGAGATTCGAAGTATACCGTACGTAGACTCGGATCAGAGGCCCAATGTTGCCACGCATCGGGGTATGGCTCCTCCGCAATCGATTGCGAAAGAGAGTAATGCCTCCTCATTCGAACAAGCTCCAAGCGCCTCTCCGCTACCGGGCCACGTCCTTGGCCTTGAATGGCAACTCCCACGTGTTCCATTGCTTGAAAAATCGAAGAAATCGGAAGAATTTTGGAGCTCCTAGGCTAACAATGGCAGCTCTGCTCTCTCTCTCTCTCCCTCGTCTGCGTTTAAAATTGTGAGGAAGAAGAAGAAAGGGCGGCGGCCCCTTTTAAAATCTGTCCAGGTCACGCTCCTATCCGCGCGGACCAAATCGAAGGGTCAAAAAGACCCTTTTGCCCTTTAAAATTTGGATTACAGCTTTAGTCCTCAACTTTAGTTAACCAAAGTTAACCCCTCTTCAAAAGAGCTTCCAAGAAACGTAGAGTTAACCAGAAAGATAACGGAATCCCGTCTTCATCAAAACTTCCCAAAGGAAACGTAAGTCCGATTTCTCAGAGAAAGATAAGCGGAATCCCGTCTTTCATCAAAATCATCAACGGCGAGCCAAACGTAAGTCCGATTTCTCCGAGAAAGATAACTAATCCCGTTTCTTTCATCAAAATCATCAACGGCAGCCAAACGTAAGTCCGATTTCTCCGAGAAAGATAACGGAATCCCGTTTCTTTCATCAAAATCATCAACGAGCCAAACGTAAGTCCGATTTCTCCGAGAAAGATAACTAATCCCGTTTCTTTCATCAAAATCATCAACGGCAAATAAACGTAAGTCCGATTTCTCCGAGAAAGATAACGGAATCCGTTTCTTTCATCAAAATCATCACGGCAAGCCAAACGTAAGTCCGATTTCTCCGAGAAAGATAACGGAATCCCGTTTCTTTCATCAATATCATCAACGGCAAGCCAAACGTAAGTCCGATTTCTCCGAGAAAGATAACGGAATCCCGTTTCTTTCATCAATATCATCAACGGCAGTCAAACGTAAGTCCGATTTCTCCGAGAAAGATAACGGGATCCCGTTTCTTTCATCAAAATCATCGACGGCAGTCAAACGTAAGTCCGATTTCTCCGAGAAAGATAACATAATCCCGTTTCTTTCATCAATATCATCAACGGCAGTCAAACGTAAGTCCGATTTCTCCGAGAAAGATAACGGAATCCCGTTTCTTTCATCAATATCATCAGCGGCAGTCAAACGTAAGTCCGATTTCTCCGAGAAAGATAACGGAATCCCGTTTCTTTCATCAATATCATCCGGCTAATCGAAGCGTTAAGTCCGATTTCTCGAGAAAGATAACGGAATCCCGTTTCTTTCATCAATATCATCAACGGCCGTAAAACATAAGTCCGATTTCTCCGAGAAAGATAACGGATCCCGTTTCTTTCATCAAAATCATCGACGGCAGTCAAACGTAAGTCCGATTTCTCCGAGAAAGATAACATAATCCCGTTTCTTTCATCAATATCATCAACGATAGTAAAACGTAAGTCCGATTTCTCCGAGAAAGGTAACGGAATCCCGTTTCTTTCATCAAAATCATCAACTGGCAGTAAAATGTAAGTCCAATTTCCCCAGCAAAAGCTAACAAAATCCCCAGCGAAGTCAACGGAATCCCGTTTCTTTCCTCATTATCATCAATGGCCGTAAAACGTAAGCCCGATTTTTCTCCAACGAAACCCCCAGCAGCGTTTCGAACTACGATTGGATTGATTCCTCTTAAGGATACGTAGGTAGCCTACCATAGGTCCAGCCACCCGACCAAAACGGTCACCCTCTCCTTCGGCAGCAGACGAAGTCCACCGAAGGACCATCCATCCCAAACCATTAAGGGAAAACATTTCAAATCAAGGTCCGAGGCACCTAAAAAGCCATCATCATCAAGGTTTGAGGCACCTAAAACGCCATCATCAAGGTCCGAGGCACCTAAAACTCTATCATCAAGGTTCGGGGCACCTAAAAAGCCATCATCATCAAGGTCTGAGGCACCTAAAAAGCCATCATCATCAAGGTCCGAGGCACCTAAAAAAGCCATCATCATCAAGGTTCGAGACACCTAAAAGGCCATCATCATCAAGGTTCGAGGCACCTAAAACGCCATCTTTAAGGTCTGAGGCACCTAAAGCGCCATCATTACCAGGTTGACACCTCAAAATAGTCATTCCAGGGTCAACATCCAAAGACCCGAACTACGACTGGCTTGATTCCTCTTAAGGATACGTAGGTAGCCTATCATTAGGTTCGACCCATCGACCGAAACGGCCATTCCTATCCCAGCAGAGCGGATATACAACTTTAGCCATCGACCAAAATGGTCATCTCTTATCTCCGAGCAGAGTTTCTTTCAAAGAACCGACCGCGTAACTCGCTCACCAGGTTGACATCCTAAAATAGTCACTCCAGGGTCAAAGACCCGAACTACGACCGGCTTGATTCCCATTCGGGATACGTAGGTAGCCTATCGCTAGGTTCAGCCACTCGATCACTTGATCATCCTGTCAAATATGGAGCCTTACTCTTATCGACGACCCCGCTTCCTTCGAAAGCACCGTCGCCGAGGGGCTACTGTAAGTGCTCCAATTTGAGTTGTTAGTATTTTCGTTAGAAAATTAACGAAAGCCCTAACATTCCTAACATTTCTAACAATTCCTAACCTTTCTAACAAAGTAAGGGTAGATTAGGGATTGCCATTTAAGGTTAAACCAAGAAAAGAATCTTAAAAAGGAAAAGAAATTGAAAAAATCCGAATTAGGCAAGCTGAAAAACAGCAACCAGTTTGAATATTTTGAAAATATTCCTTGTGTCCAAAGCCTGCAGCTGCAATTAATGAACAGTGCACGCTGCCACAATGATCCGCGCGGATGACTCTGCCATTTTCAGAGGCCTATAAATTAAGCCCATCAGTCTCAGAAAGAAGAAGCCACAACAATTCACAGCAAGCACCTTGGCGAAAATCTTGTAGAAAACAGTGGGAATTCTCTTGAATTGCCACCTTTTTCTCAATCATTTTCCCAAATCTCACCCACTCACCCTCAAAACTCAAAGCTTCAAACACAAAACACAAAAGAAGATAGGTATAACCTCCTTCTCCTTACCCTAAATCTCTCTCACCCATGCATGCATCTCATACTTTGAAGATGTAACTTGCTCATTTCTTGCCCTAGATCCAAGAGGATCACCATGGAAGTTCATCTCCATGGATGATCCTCTACAAGGATCAACATTTCTTTCAAAATTATTTTTACTTCTTACAAATATATTTTCAAAACCCTAAAAACCATTTTCACAACAAAAATCTTGATTTCAAAGGATAAAATTCCCCTTCCCAAGCAAATGAAATGCTTAAGTCCTAATATACCCTAAGGATGGCTTGATATAGTAGATCACCACTAAAATGTCTAGTGACTACAAATCAAAGCCTAATGAGATGGGGACAAGCATGGATGCCAAACCCCCTTTAAAATAATATTTTTCTTCAAGAGAAAGTTGTTGTCCAGTAGCCTTTCTCTAAGACCTCTGTCCATGGTCTTATTTTTTGGACACAGAAGAACTTGAAATTTGGTGTTTACTACAAAATACTTTTTGTAGCCAACATCCAGAGATTTCCAGAGATATTTTTACTTTATTTTTTGCGTGAGTAAAACTCCCTTTTTCAAATTGTCTTTTAAAGGTCAGTTCATCAGTCTCTGGAAATCCATATTTCATATCTGAGATTTTCAGAAGGTTTTGGTCCACCAAATCATCTCCAAATGGAAAAGTTCTTTTATAGAAACCTTATTTAAGGTGTTTTGAACAACTTTCATTCTCGGACTTTCCCAAGATTTTGAAGTTTTAAAGCCCTTAAACCCATTTTAAAATCAAGTGTCCACTGCCTTTTTCATTCTGGCAGAATTGGTTTTCAACTTCAAAAAATCTTTTGAGTACCAAAAATCAACCCAAAAATCATACCAAAAATCATGGGACTTGTTTGATGTCTTATAAAGAGTTCCCTATTTTTATTTTTCTCAGTTTCAACTTATTTTGGCCAAAGGAACACACACACACACAAATGGTTTTTAAGCTTGGAAGACTCGTTTTACGAGGCATTCCGGGTGAACACTAACGTTCTTCCCGGCGTGTAATGTGACCTCCGAACCCAAATCTCTAATCTCGGGCATTTTTCAAAGTTTTGGCCCTTAAAACAAAAATGGCGTGGTGACTCCGTCTCCGTTTTGATTTTCAAAAAGAAAGGAAAAATCGGGTGGCATCATCACACCTGTTTTTACTCTCAAAGCATTGAATCACTGATATGTAGCCGAGCAAAAGAATACCTTATTATTTATATAATTAAAATGTTTTCCTTATTTTGATCCATCCCAAAATAACACACCATATTCTCATGGGAGCTGTACAGTTTGAGGATATATATCAGTTCAGTGAGAGTGTATACAAGGATGCTTCAGTATTCCTTATGTAGTTACGTGTACATTAACATGCATAATACACCATTATTACATATAAGTAAAATTCATCAACCACTTAAGCATATATAGAAGTCTCTACTTTAGGAGTAATGTAATTAATTAAACACAACAGTAAGTAGAGTAATTATTCTCAATCACCATAGACGGAGAATAATTTTCTTCGGAGCAGAGCAGCATTAATCCTAGTTACAAATATCATCCCAAGTGCATAAGCATATGCTATATTACATATAAAAGAGTACCAAGTTCCATCTCATGGTAAACTTTATATGTTCCAAGAAATGAGCACACACAGAGAGAAGACAAGAGAAAAGAAGACCGATCGACCTGAGTCCTAATGGGAACATCTTTATGTGACAGAGGGATTATAAAAGAGTTGGAAACATTTGAGAAATTGAAAAAGGTCTTACCCAATCAACCAAGCATCCTTTGTCCTCACTAAACGGAGGTCTTCCACTGACTATTTCGAGTAGAAGAACACCAAAAGAATAGATGTTGCCTCGAATATCCAAATGGCGTCCCTCTAATGAATTTGGGAGAACACAGATAGCACCTTCATAACTGATTGAGCGAGAGTTGCTTTCTGATCTCGAAAGAATTGTTTTCCAATTTTCAAAATCAACTAGCTGCAGATATAAATCATGAAAAAAAATTAATGTTTTGATGGTAAAAATGTTATTTTCTTAAACTTGAAGGTGGTAAAAAACGACATAACTCTAAAATCCTTGGGGTCGAATGACCACCATGGATGTATGTAACTTCGCCCATGTACGCACCCAATGGAGAACTAGAGATACTGTTTACAAACACAATATCATTACCTTTGTCTAATTTTGAAGTTACCGGTGCCAATCGGCATTGGTATCCCCAAAATGATGCATTCACTTACGCCTTCAATCTTGTCATCTCTCCCATTCACAGCTGCATTGAAAAGGTGATCTGCAGTCTTCTCAAATGATGCAAGCATCAATACACTGTCTTTCATTTTCTGAATCCCGTGCCTAGTGATTCCTAAAACTTCCCCCTGGTACAAGAAACCAACATGAGTATTAGGATCTTCCTTCTAAGTGAAAGTTTAATATACTCCCTCCGTCTCGAAATGATCTTTCCACTTTTTTGGTGTTATTATGAAGGTACTTTAGCAATAAATTTAGGTTAATTTAATCATCCTAATGAAAATTTGAAACTTGTTATTAATACACCATTATTTTTAGATGTTCATTAGGATAATTCTTTCAACCTAAAATTATTGCTCAAAGTATCTTTATCGACAAAAAAAGTAGGAAGATCATTTTGGAACGGAGGGAGTATTAATGATACAATACTGGGTAGGAACTCCCAAATTCATTAGAGGGACGCCATTTGGATATTCGAGGCAACATCTATTCTTTTGGTGCTATCTGTGTTCATCTTTATCTTCAGCAAGTAAGATGTACTCCTCATCGTTATCTTCATCTTTGCTTATTACGACACGTTCAATTGTATTAATCCCCTGCCAACCAGAAGATGAAAGTTAATAATCCATGTTAGCAGGTCTCAGCCAGTGATTTAATCTTTTATTTATTTGCGAAACTCCTCCGTTGAAATTATATTCTCACCTTCACAACAACTGTTGGAAGCCTATTCTTGTACCAATTAAGTTCAAAATGAAGCTTGCTTTTATCAGACTTAAGGGAAACTTCCAGCTTCCTACCATCCAAAACCGTGCAGATGAACAATAATTTTCAGTTATCAAGTTTGCAGACAAGTCCAAAGGGAAGTGATAAGAAATTGAACTACTTGAACCAACGTTCCATCCGAATATATGTAACAACGATGTGACTGGTTAATTTTGTGAATCCACATTTTAAATCATGTGATTTCTGACCAATCGTGTGTCAAGCCACATAGATTGGATGAAAGGTTCTTGGACAAAGCTTACCCCTTCCTTCAGTTTGATCTTTGGAGTCCTCAAAATCGATTCTTTCACCGTATATTTGGATGGAACGAAATCACTATCATCAATTTGCATAATTCAATCCGAGTTAATATGCAAACCCGAATCTGATATTAGAATCATCAAAATGTCAAATAATCAAAATCATACAGATCTCGTAAACCAAATCACTATCATCAAAACGAAACGAGAATCACATTCCCGATCCCTCAAATTAACCATCATCTCAAAAAAAATTAACCATTCAAAACATCATTCGAAAGAAACAATAGAAAGAATTAATGAATACTGGCCGACGGTGTCCCAACAGCCGCAAAGAGGAAGAAATCAATTCGCTAGGGTTTACAGTATTAAAACCTACTGACTTGTTGATGGAGTCGGCGTGGTTACCTGCTTCGCTATAGAGAGAGAAAGATGGAGTCGGCGTGGTTACCTGTTCCGCTATAGAGAGAAAAAGATGGAGTCCGTGTGGTTGATTAGAGTAAACGAGGGAGAGGGAGAGGGAGACGTGGGTTTTGGGGGGTTTTTTCTTTATTCATTATTTGGTTTAATAATTTTTGGTAAAAATAAGGACTCCGATAGCCGTCCTTAAATTTAAAATCAATTAGGATTTTTTCAGCAGTCTCATATTTAGTTGATAATAGGGACTATTCATTTCGTCCCACCCAAAAAATCTAGTCCCTAAAAATATCTTTTTTGTAGTGTTTTCTCCATCCTTAATTTGTATGTCGGGACCAAAATGATGAACTTATTATTGGAACGGAGGAAGTATAATATATAATATCAAGGTGAAATGACATGATGTGGTTGCGAAATGAAAAACCTTTACTCAACAATTGATGTTAAAAAACGAATTGACTAATACGAAGAGAAAACTAAGATGGAGATGAGGGAACTGATTTGGGCATTTTGTTTGTAAGCCCTAAATTGAGATTTGAGATTTTAATGAATCAATTACGACACCGTTTTAGCACCCAATATTTTATAAAATATTAAAATAGCAAGTTGAATCTCGGCGCTAGGTGGGGCCCAACCCGATTAGTTGGCGCGTATAGGAAGCATAGGCGACGATTTTCTTACCGAACACAATATTTGGCAGATTTGATAGGTGCCGCCTATCACCTAGGCAGGAACTAGATAGCGTAGACAAACGATTTTTAGAACACCGCCTGAAATTACCCGATTCGTGGCCGGACGTCATCTCTTGTCTTTGAGGGTGTGCTGTTTTCGTAGAGTCGCCACGCCGTTTTGATTATGCCCAAAACATTGAGAAAATGCTTTGTTTTTGTTGTGTGATGAGATTTTTGAGTTCGGAGGTCAGGTTACGCCTCGGAAAGAGATAGTTGAGCTCACCCGAGTCGCCTCATATACACAAGTCTTTCGATACCATTCTTTCTTTAAAAGTTGTGTGTGTGTGTGCTTTTAAAAATGCATTTTGAAAATGATGTCTACATTGTAGACTATGTATTTAGAAGAAATATTTAAATACTGAAATTAATCAAATGAAATTTGGAAGGAGGCCTTACCAATATTGGTTTGTGTCTATCTTTCGCGGGGGAATGTGTTTGATTGAAACGTCGGGGTCGATCGGGACGGACAGGGATGGACCGGGATAGCCTCAGGATGGACCGGTGTGTGTGTCGGCAGAGTTTCGAGATGCTTCGGGAAGGACCGGTATGTGTCGGCAGAGCTTCGGTATGCTTCGGGATGCTTCGAAATGCCTCGGGATGGACCGGCAGGGCTTCGGGATGGCTCGAGAGTGCCTCGGGATGGCTCGGAAGTGCCTCGGGATGGCTAGGTGTGTGCCGGCAGAGCTTCGGTATGCTTCGGGATGCCTCGGGACGGACCCGCAGGGCTTCGGGATGCTTCAAAATGCCTCGAGATGGACCGGTGTGTGTGTCGAAAGAGCTTCGGTATGCTTTGGGATGCATCGGGATGGACCGACATGTTGTAAATATGGCCCTCCACACCCAAGCAAACCTACAAGAATAATTAGTGCACACAAACCAAGCACAAGAAATCAACGAAACAGAAAAGAACACAAGAAATTGTTAACCCAGTTCACCAAATTGATTGGCTACGTCTGGGGGCACTACCAAGCCAGGATCTTGCACTATGTATGTAAAATATGTTGTTACAATGAGTTTAGGGGCGGAACATTGCTTTTATATGTGCCCCGGAATAAATAACCAAACCCTAGCTTAAGCCCAAGAAAGAAAAGGCCCGTCAAACAAATCCCACGGTCAGGCCTTGAGGCGCCCGCCTCAAGGTAAATCATGCGGCCGCCTGGATTAGTTCCAACCCTTGCCCACCTCTCGGCCTTTGAGGCGCCCGCCACCCTAGGAACCAAGCGCCCGCCCCAAGCAAGCATGAACAACGCCAAACCAACCGCACGCGAGGCGCCCGCCGCACGCCTGTGCGCCCGCCTCATACTCCTTGAGAAATCCTCCCTTGGTTGGTCTTCTATTCCAACAATCTCCCACCTAGAGATCAACCACATATACGAGCCCCGTATCCGTTCTTCAACTCATCCTTGGTGTCCTCCTAGTGCTCACCTCGATCATGGTAGTGCCATCCTCCTCTCTCATTCTTCAAGCCCAATTGAAGCTTTGCACAGCTTCAATTTCTCAAGGTTCACAACCTTCGTCAACATGTCAGCTGGATTTTCCGATCCCAATATCTTCTCAAGCCACAAAGTCTTCTCCTCCAAGAGATGTCTGATATAGTGAAACCTTAATTCAATATGCTTCGTCCTCGAATGAAACGCCGGATTCTTTGCCAAGTGAATTGCACTCGACCGTCACCGTAGAGTATTACCACTTCGCGTCTTCCCAAGTTCACCCAAGAAGTTCTGCAGCCAAACCATCTCTTTACTTGCTTCTGTCACTGCCACATATTCTGCTTCTGCAGTCGATTGAGCCACGATCTTTTGTAACTTAGAAGCCCAGGAGATTGCTGTACCACCCAATGTAAACACGTAACCCGTAGTACTTCTCCTCTTATCAAGATCACTTGATGCCAAGTCCGCATCAACATAACCCGCTAACACCACTTCCTTGCTTGAAAAACACAGAGCCTTACCAAATAGCATTCTTCAAGTATCGTAGGATCCACTTAACCGCTTCCCAATGTTGCTTTCCCGGATTGCCCATGAACCGGCCGACAACTCCCACCGCATGTGCAATGTCCGGCCTTGTACACACCATTGCATACATGAGACTCCCACACCGAAGCATATGGAGTTCTCTCCATCTTGTCACGCTCTTCCTTGTCCCTAGGCGAGTCTTTCTCGGATAACTTGAAATGCAAACCCAATGGTGTCCCCGTTGGTTTTGCCCCTTCCATACAAAATCTTGCCAAGACTTTCTCAACATATTCTGCTTGCGAAAGAACCAATCTACCCGACTCCCTATTCCTGGCCAATCCGCATGCCTAAGATTTTCCTTGCCTCTCCCAAATCCTTCATCTCGAACCGTTCGACAACCGAGTCTTCAACCCGTTTACCTCTCTACCGCTAGAGCCCGCTATTAACATGTCGTCCACATATAACAAAGCAAGATAATATACCCCTTGTCCGTGTTCTTGAAGTAGCAACAATGATCCGCCTCACATTCGATAAAATCAATGTCGTGCATGAATCCGTCAAACTTCTGTACCACGCCTAGGAGCTTGTTTAAGGCCATACAAGCTCTTAGTCAATCTCGCAAACTAGCTCCTCATTACCCTTAGACAAGTAACCCTCTCGGTTGTGCCATGTAGATCTCCTCCTCCAAATCCCCATGAAGAAAGGCGCCTTTCACATCCATCTGTTTCTAGCAAAGAAGTCATCTCGCCACTACTATCCCCGTAACCATTCTCGATAGTGGTCATCTTCACAACCGGAGTGAACACTTCGGTGTAGTCAATACCATACTTACTGCTGAAACCCTTTAACAACCGCCTTGCCTTGTAACGCTTGCTACCGTCTCGCTTCCTCCTTGATCCCGTAAACCCATTTGTTATGCGGCGCCTTCTTCCCTTAGGTAGTTTGGTCAACTCCCAAGTTTTGTTAGCCTTCAATGAGACCATCTCATCATCCATCGCAGCTTTCCACTTGTCACAAAGCACACTACGAACCGCCTCCGCATAACATTCCGGTTCCCCATTATCCGTCAACAACAAATAATAATTCGAAGGAGTATACATCAGGTGATCCACGCAACTGTTGGATCTACGCAATGGAATATCCGGTTCTCGGGAGTACGTGGTTCATCTTCGCGACCTCCCGACCATGGTCAACATGAACCGCCCCGCTCCCACCCGAGTCCGGAATATCCACCTCTACAATCTCGGTTCCGAACTAATACCATCGATGCCCCCTTTCTATCCTCAGTACAAAACCCGTTCATCAATACTACATCTCGACTACGAATAACCTTATGGTTTTTATCATCCCAAAATTTATACCCGAAGTCATCCCCGCCATACCCAATAAACGTACACTTAACAGATTTAGCATCTAATTTAGTTCTTTCGGCGAGTCAATATGAACATAAGAAACGCAGCCAAATACGCGAAGAAAGGACAGATTTACACCTTTGCCATTCCAAGCTTCCTCTGGAATTCCATTCCCAATGGGCAACCGACGGTCCCCTATTGATCAAGAAAGGCTGCCGTGTCAGCTGCATATGCCCGTAACGTCTTCGGAAGTCCACACTTCAATCTCATACTTCTAGCCCGCTCGTTCAAAGTCCCGTTTCATCCTCTCTCGCTACCCCGTTGAAGTTGTGGAGTCTTCTTTGGAGTCTTCTCCATACGAATACCATTCGCGGCACAATATTCCCTAAACTCGCAAGCTCATACTCCCCACCATTGTTCGATCTTAAGCACTTAAGCTTAAGTCCCGTTTGATTCTCCACCAAAGCCCTCCACTTCTTGAACACCTCGAAAGCCTCATCTTTCCCCTTCAAGAAATAGACCCGCACCTTCCTTGTAGAATCATCAATGAAAGTCATGTAATATGACGCACCACCCGTGAGAGATGTAACAGGAGATGGCCCCCACAAGTCCGTGTGAACCAATTCCAACTTTGCTTCCCTCAATCCCCTACTGTCCTTGAGAAATTACTTCTCCCTTGTTTGCCAAACATACAATCTTCGCAGATCCCCACGTTGGCTTGTCTTCAAACCCGGTAGTAGACCCTTGGAACAAAGTACCTTCATCCACTGTCTCACTCATGTGACTCCAATCGATGTGCCACAAATCGGTATCACCCTTAGGCTGCCGCCACCGCAATACTATCCTTGGTGTTGTTCGCCAAATACAAAGTACCCTCCTTATTACCCCGAGCGATCTCACAATCCTCCTTGGTAATAACCCGGTTCTACGTAGAAAGTCACCTTGTAACCCTCATCATCCAACCGCCCAACCGAAAGTAAGTTCTTCTTCAAACCCGGAATGTGTCGAACCCCGTTCGGATGTAGAACCTTCCCGTCCGATGCTCCTATTCTCGACATCCCCCTTCCCCTTGATTTCCAAAGGCTCCCCATCGCCTAGATAGACCTTCCCGAAATCACGTAGGAAGTATAATTCTCCATCTCTTCCTTATGCCCGCAAGAGTGGAATGATGCCCCGAATCCGGCACCCATGATTCTAGTGCACTACTAACACTCAGAACCAGTACATCGTCACCTTCAACTGCCACATTCGCCTGATTGCCCTTACGATTAGGACAATCCCTTTTGAAATGTCCCAACTCCTTACAATAGTAGCACTGAACAGAACCCTTTGCAACCTTTGGTTTGTTCTCCACCGACTTTGACCTTACCACTCACAACGTTCTCCCTTGATTCGGTCCTTCCCTGTTTGCTAGTACCCGGCTTCCCCCTACTAGTAGTAGCCAAAGCCGATCCCAAAGCACTTGATGTCCCCAACTTTTTCATGCGATTTTCTTCACCTAAAAGAAAGTCTTTAACATCATCATACTTCAATTTATTCTTACCTGCTGAAGCGTTGATTGCGATCACCGTTCCGCTCCAACTTGCCGGTAAAGAAGCTAGCAGCAGACATGCATGAACCTCGTCATCGAACTTGATCGCCACCGCGATCAATGAATCTATGACATCCATAAACTCATCAATGTGTTTAGCCAAGGATCCTCCCTCTTGCATCTTGAGACTACCCATCTTGCGTATCAAATCAACCTTATTTGCAGCGAGACGGAGTTTCAAATCTCTCGGTAAGATAATCCAATAGCTCCTTGGTGGTTGTAGCCTTCTTGGTAGTCTTCGCGATCCACTTTGACAAAGTAGATCTCACCACCCCTAAAGCCTTCCGATCCATGAGTTCCCATTCTTCACGATCTTCGTCTTCGGTTTGACTCCCTTGAGGCTTGTAGAGATCTTTGTTGTACAAGAGATCTTCAATCTGCATCCTCCAATATCCGAAATCAGACCCATCGAATTTCTCCACCGCTTGTTTGTCCTTGCCCATTCTTGATTGCTTGAAACAACTCCCTTGATCCTAAACCAGGAGCTCGTGCAGGTTGTTGTAAATATGGCCCTCCACACCCAAGCAAACCTACAAGAATAATTAGTGCACACAAACCAAGCACAAGAAATCAACGAAACAGAAAAGAACACAAGAAATTGTTAACCCAGTTCACCAAATTGATTGGCTACGTCTGGGGGCACTACCAAGCCAGGATCTTGCACTATGTATGTAAAATATGTTGTTACAATGAGTTTAGGGGCGGAACATTGCTTTTATATGTGCCCCGGAATAAATAACCAAACCCTAGCTTAAGCCCAAGAAAGAAAAGGCCCGTCAAACAAATCCCACGGTCAGGCCTTGAGGCGCCCGCCTCAAGGTAAATCATGCGGCCGCCTGGATTAGTTCCAACCCTTGCCCACCTCTCGGCCTTTGAGGCGCCCGCCACCCTAGGAACCAAGCGCCCGCCCCAAGCAAGCATGAACAACGTCAAACCAACTGCACGCGAGGCGCCAGCCTCGCCATGCCCAGGCGCCCGCCTCATACTCCTTGAGAAATCCTCCCTTGGTTGGTCTTCTATTCCAACACGACAGGGCTTCGGGATGCTTCGAAATGCCTCGGGACGAACCGGCAAAACTTTGGGATGCTTCGGGAGCGCCTTGGGATGGCTCGGGAGCACCTTGGGATGGCTCGAGAGGCCTCGGGAGGGGTCGGGAAGGCTTAAAGGGGAGCCAGAAGGCTGGGGGGAGAGAGAAGGGAGGTGTGAAAAATATGAGAGGGGAAGCCCTCTATTTATAGGCTCCAAAACATTGCAAACATGTTCGCGCGGATCTTTTTGTAAATACAATTTTTTGGTTTTCCCGAATTTGAGGGAATGTTGTGACCTTTAAGGAGATTTTTTTCATCATTTTGGCGTGTTGAAGGAAGTGTCCGTACAGACCATTCTTCACTTATCTAAGTGGTCCGTACGGACCATTATGGCAAGTGGCCATTTTTTGTAATTCCTTTAATGTCCTTGAGTTCCATTTTATCCCTGAAAGGTCTTCCCTTTAGAGCTGTCAAGTTGGGACGTCCCGTCCCTCCATATAAATGGGACGGGATGGGACAGAATATTTTAGTCCCATCCCATTTTTTCCCGTCCCGTCCCGTCTCGTCCCGTCGCGGGACAACATAGTTCGGTCCCGCCCATCCCGTCCCGTCCCGTGTATGCTTGCTGGTGATGAGTTGGCCTTGCCTTGGCCGGCCTTGGCCTTGCCTTGACCTTGCCTTGGCTCGACCTTGGCCTTGCTTTGGCCGACCTTGGCCTTGACCGTGGCCTTGAACATTTTTTCCCATATTGAAAGAAAAACAATAAATGTGCCTTGGGCCTTGGCTCGGCCGGCCATGTCCTTGCCTTGGCTCGGCCTTGAACATCATTTTTTCCAACATCGAAAGAAAAACAAACTACAATGTGGCATGTGGCTATATATATGAGGCCTTGGCTGGGATATCAAACATAATTGGGTCGTGGCCTTGACCTTGGCGCCTAGTCAACGCCGAATCCCTCCTAGTCAACGGGTTTCGCATTGTCCCGCATCCCGCAGTAGATTTGGGACGGGACGGAGTATTTTAGTCCCATCCCATTTCCTCCCATCCCGTCTCGTCCCGTTCCTGTCGTGGGACAACATAATTTTGTCCCGTTCCGTCCCGTATTCCCGAATTGACAGCTCTACTTCCCATGGTTGGTTGGTGGTTTTGGACTTTTTGGAGGTTACGGGTCTTCGAAATCATGTACGCGTGAGTCCTCGGTGTTTCCCGTATGCTCGAATGGAGAGCGGTCTGGATCGGGGTACTTACAGAAGCCCTTCGACGACGTCACTTATAAATCGCGGGGGATTGCTATTTCTCCTTCCTTGACCAGGCTCCGAAGGATGTTGCGCCATTGTTCTCCCAAGTCAAGCACCGGGACGTTGAATTGGACTATGTTGTTGTAGCTGTCTTCGTGGGATTCGAGTGTGTCGACATGGGGGTTTACATGTTCCAAGGTGTTGGTGGTGGGCCAGCTTTCTTCGAAAGGATTTTCGGCGAAGTAGGGGTCCATTCCTTGGTCAAGCTCCATCTGGGCGTCCATCTCTTGGTCTTCTTTTAAGCATTTTTCACAGTCGCATAGATCATACTCGTCCTCTTGGCCCATGAATTCTTCGATTTCTAGCTCGTCACGGCTTAATGCGTGGATGTAGGGATCTCTTTTGAATTGGACCATGACTGGGGTTTCGTCTGCCGAGGAATATTCGGTCATGTCGGGACCTTCTTCTGGGTCATAGCTTGCTGGCCAAGCGCTCTCCATCAGGCTGCTCCTGCGTATCACTTCAAGGTTCCCGTTGGCGTTGATGAATTTTACACATTGGTGTAGGGTCGAGGATACTGCTTTCATTTGGTGCAGCCAAGGTCGTCCCAGCAAGGCGGAGAAATTGGACTCGATTTCCATAACTTGGAATTCCACCGACTCCATTTGCTCATTGAATTGGATGTTCAGAGTTATTGCTCCCAAAACAGCACGAGGCATGGAGTCGTATGCTCGGATTACTCGGGGTGAAGGTCTCATTCGGAAGCGGTCGATTCGGAGCCGTTTAATCATACGCGCGGCAAGGGCGTTGACCGACAAACCATTGTCGACCAAGACGTTTGGGAGGTAGAACCTTTCCATCTTCACGAGGATGTGGAGGGCCTCATTGTGTCTGTTTTCACATGCTGATAAATCTGCATCTATGAAGGTTAGACCGCCTCCGGTGCTGTTGTTTGCTTCAGTCTGCCTTGCCTCCGGGGAGCACTCGATCCACCCGTTGGTGTGCTTCAATTGTGGCAGGGATCATAGGGAGACAGTCATTCTTGGATCCTCCCTTCTGGATCATATTTACTATGTCGTTCCGAGGGAACGGATTTTCGACTGTGTTGGGGCCACGGGGGCGTTCCAGCTTTCCTTCTTCAATTAGCCCCTCGACCACTTGTTTCAGCACGAAACAATTGTCGGTGGTATGGCCGGGGTAGTTGTGGAAAGCACATCGTTTGCTCATGTCCATGTTAGGATTGAGAGTCTTTGGCGGGAAATTCTCGAGAGGTTTGAGGATGTTCCGTTTCACCAATCCCTCAAACACATGGCTCAGGGGCATCTCGAGGTTGTCAAAATGCTGGAGCTGCTATGGGCGAGGAGGATTGTTGTTCCTCGGGGGCGCTTGATCACGGCTTACTTGAGCTCCGTTTTGGATGTAGTGGATTGCTCCGGCGGCTTCCTTTCCTTTGCTTGGGTCAGGTGCCGAATTTGACAGGGTTGCCCGTTAGCGGTAGGACGAAGAAGGAGCGGCTACTGTCTTTTGTAGGCTTTACGTATTTTTGAACTTGGTCCTGGCATTGACCATGGCACGAAGTTCGGGATAGAAGTGATGGCTAATTAGGGTTCTCAGAGATGGTTTGAGGCAGGAATGGAAGATGTCCATTTGCTCTTCTTTGGAAAGTGGATCCATTATCTCGCTCAGTTTCCAGTTCCACCTTTTGTAAAACTCTCCCACAGGATCGTCATCCTTTTGTTTGGTGGCTTGCAGATAATGGCGGTTGATTTCCCATTCGAGGTTGGCACGGTACTTCTCCAGGAAGATCTCACTGATTTGATCCCAGGTGGAGCGATTTTCCGCCTTTACGATGAGGAACCACCTTAATGCCGTGGATTTGAGGGAATGATGGAAGTGATCCACTAATTGTTGTGGGGTGGCCCCTTTGGCTCCCATACCTAAGACGTAGGTGTTGATATGAGTCTTTGGGCATTCTGTCCTATAGAACTTCTCCATTTTTGGCATTCTGAACTTCGGGGGGAGAGGAACCACCTTGCTTGGATCTTTGGGCATAAGGGAGTCGTTCCGAGAGTTGGCCAATTTCCCTTGCATGTCCTTCATTTGTTCGATCAACCAAGCCATGTGAGGGTCAGTAGGCAAAGGCAGGCTGCCGTTTTTTGGGATGGAAACCGAAGACGGTGGTGGATTGGTTGACGGGACCGCCACTCGGGAATCTTGGGGAGGTAGTTGAGTGTATACCAACCCGTATCCTTGATTGTTGAAATTGGAGTTGAGGGCGTGATTGCCCAGACCACCAAGGGTTGTGTTTGGGAGCTGGGGAAACGTTTCATTAGCCCCAAGTGGCAGTTCAGCGGGTGGTAGGTTTGAAATGTCAGGATATTCGCTTGGAATGTCTGTCCCTGGCGGACATTGAGATTTCAGATTATGGCTGTGATGCTCATATAGAGGCAAAGGATTGAATCTCGGGGGATATCGAGATACATTGGGATCTGGGGGAGCGGTAGAGCCATCAAGTTGGGACCGTCCTATCGGGACGTCCCGTCCCGCCATACAAATGGGACGGGATGGGACGGAATATTTTAGTCTCGTCTCATGTAAGCCAATCAAAATGAACAAAAGTTCAACCTTTACTGATGAAGGTTTCAAAACTTGGTGGGAAACTCACTTCAGCATCTTCTGTACCAGAAGTGCATTTGGCCCAATACGTTCCTGCTCTGGAGAAACTAGCTACCTTAAGATTGTTGCAGCAGGTGAACATTTTATTGCAAACTAGCAACCTTTTTTTCAGTTAGAAAATTTATACATTCTATGGTGCACTGTTCTCACTTAGCATAAAAAAAAAACATCTACTTTCAGGTGTCTCAGGTGTATCAGACCATGAAAGCTGAGACCTTGTCTAAGATGATTCCGTTTTTTGATTTTTCTGTCGTGGAGAAAATCTCAGTCGATGTTGTTAAACATAGATTCATTGCAATGAAGTTGACCATATGAAGAGTGCCATAATATTTGGTAATTTGGTGAGTCAGTTCATGTGCTCAGTATTCTTTATTCTTTATTCGTGGTCGTGGCCGTGGCCTTGGCGCCTAGTCAACGCCTAATTCCTCCTAGTCAATGGGTCCCGCAATATCCCGCGGGATCCCGCATCCCGCAAATGGTACGGAATGGGACGGAGTATTTTAGTCCCGTCCTGTCTCGTCCCGTTCCCGTCGTGGGACAACATAATTTCGTCCCGTCCCATATTCCTGAATTGACAGCTCTAGGGAGCGGGCCCATATGTGTGCTGGTGATATTGAGCTTGCGGAGCGGGCGGAAACAAATTATCTTTGAAGTGGGCGGATCGGGCGCTTGGCGAGGCTCGAGTAGAGCTTTGAGCGGGAGCTACTTTGCGTTGCTTGGTTTTCGTAGCTTGGTGGAGGAGGGTCCTGCTGATAGCCTTGGGAAACAGGGGGAGTAGGCATTTCTTCGTGTTCAATGAGGATGAAGGTTCCATCAGGTTGGGGAACGACGACAGTTCTGCGACGGTGCATGGTGTCTACGATCCAGGCTTGCTGTTCTTCTTGACGCTTTTTAAGGGTTTCAAAGGCTTGCAGCACCTCCTCTATTGTCTGAAGCTTTCTCAGGGGCAGAGTATCGTTTCCCTCACTGTTATCTGTCGATCCTGCCATGGGAGAGTAATGAATTGTTCGGACCGCTGAATCGGAAGGGCTGTCAAACCTCGTGACTTCAATACTGAAAAGACGACACCCGGGTACTCTCAACCACTCTCGGTTCGCTGGAGGGGGTGAAGGGTAAGGTTTAGACTTGGGAAGGCCTTTTTTTATATAAAGGCGAAAAGCTCATGCGACATGCAGTTATCTTTTTTTTATTATTTGTGTTTTTTTTGTTGTTTTAATTTACTTAAAACGTGTTTTCTTAGAATCCTAAATTGGTTGGAAAAGATTGCTCTTCTTTTTCACAACTATTCTAGATCATGGTCAGTGAAAACCATCACTGCGGCTATAATCCCCTCGTTTTGCACCTGTATTTCGACCTTTCAGGGAGGACAGCCCCGAGCGAGGGTCATATAAGGCAAACGGTTTCCACCGGCCAAAAGAAAAAACGAACCTAAGGACCGAGCATGTCATGTTCGTTTTAATGCGTCTGCCATGTGAATAGTGAACAGAGCCAGTATCTAAAGACAAGATCGGGTCAAGAGTTCGGCATGACCTCCCTTTACCTTGCTTGCGCAAGGGATCTATGATGTTAGGTTTTGGCTAGGTCATATTGTCATGGATGACGCATTAAAGGCTTGATAATATGGTGTCATGTGGGCATGGATGTATATCCGGTACTGTTGATCCCAAAGGTGGCAACAAGGGTGAAAAACAGCTAGAGGGGGGTGAATAGCTATTACAAATTTTCCGCCCTCTTTTGAAAACTAAACCTCTTGCTTAAAAAACCGCTTGCAGTGTATTAGAAACTGCAAGTTGAGTTGCAAAATGCACAGCGGAATATCAAAGTTATAATGCGGTTTTAGAGGTGCGGTTTTGGTGCGGTTTTCAGTGCGGTTTTATAAAATTGAAAAGTGAGGTTTTGACAAAGTTAACTGCAAACACAATTCACAATAATGGATAACTGATAATAAGATCAAACAGATAAAAACAAATAATTAGCAATGAACAGTAAATAAAAGTGCAGAAATGAAGAACACAATATTTGGAGTGGTTCAATCGTAAATGATCTACATCCACTACCAAGATGGTTAGTCTTGGATTTTCTAAGAGTTAGATTTTATATTGAGTATGAGAATTTACAAAGTACAAAGAGTAGCACTCAGATCTAAAATATATTCTATGAAGATCAAATCCTAGACTATAACCAGTGTATCTCAAATGAATAATCTATGTGATTAAACAAGTGAGGTGTGTGTGTGTGAAACAAGATCAAGGCTCTTTGAATCTATATAATATAGAGCACAATGATTATTGGGTGTTTAAAGGCTTGATTTCTGGGCTGGGAAATATTTCTTGAAGAAAGAAGATTAAGATTTAAAGGGTTGCTAATTTATGGGTAGAGCTTCAATCTTCTTATGAACTCACAGCAATTTCAATTTCTCAAGCAATCTTCAAATGTTGAAGATTAGGGGTATTTATACCCAAGCACCAAGAAAGTAGCCGTTATGATACAACTGTTGAAGTACTGTACTGGTGCAATCTGATTGGTCCACAAATCCACTTTTGTCCTTTGGTACAGCAGTTGCAGATAAAGCTGATCAGACCTCAGCTGCAAATATGGTATGAAGGACATCTGTCACCTTTTCAAGATCCTTGCCAATCCTGTTTGACACTTAGTCACGTGACAAGATTTGGTGGTTGACTTTTGACATTGCTGATGTGGAATCCAACGGTAAAAGTGGTCCATCTTCAAGTGTCCAATCATTGGATGCGGTCTGGTGATGATTCGGTTTAGGAAGTGCGGTTTCACCAGTGAGGTTTCTCAGTGCGGTCTGAAATTGGAATCTGCACTCCAGTTAACTAATGTGGTTCACTAATGTGGTTTCACTGAGATTGTCAAGAAGCAGTTTCAAGGTAAGAATTCAACAAGCGGTTTGCTGGTGCGGTTTGAAACTTCTTGAACTGAAACCTCATGTGAAATGAGTCTTATGCCAGTCTTCAAGCCTAAATAAACATATTCTATAAAATGGACTTATACTAAAAATTTAAGTCTAAGCTTCATTACATATGGTTCTAAAGTCCAGAAAATAGAGATAAGGTTATGGTATCAATCAAATCTAAGCTAAAGCTAGGATGGTTAAAGTATGCATACCCAACAATCTCCCCCTATTTGATTGATGCCATTACCTACTATAAAAAAAGCAAACATTGTACTTTGGTAAAAATGTTAGTCAAATATATGCTTTGGCTTAGAATTGCTTAATCCCAATCATAACAAGCATTAATGAGGACCCCTATTTTAGTTAGATCAAAATAGAATTTTTCTATGTACCATAGGATCCCTTAGTGCTAGTGCCAAGTGTTTTTGCTATGTATTTTTCTCAAGATTTGAAGACTTGAAGACCTGAGAATTTCCATCAGCAATGTGTGAGTTACCGGTTGGAGTCAGTTACCGGTCAAAGCTTCACTTACCGGTTGAGTATCTTACCGATTGAGTTACCGGACCGGCACCTACGATACCGGCCATGTTACTTTTTAGGTTAAGGCTTACTCTTCAAGCTTCCTCACAGTTGTTATCGGCTTTGGGTGCATTAATTGCTCCCAACCACCAAGCCATCAACTTTAGCTAAAGTTGGTAAAGCAAGCATCTTTGACATGACATCTCTGCGGCAAATGTACCTACTTTGAGAATGTCAAGTAACCGGTACTCACGAGCCCCATCTTTCTCTGGAAATCCTCTCTATCCAAATCTCGGGCATTTAATGCAAGGATCTTCCCATTTAATGCACCGCGGTCAAGTTATCATTGCAACCTCTTCAAAGACAACGGCTCCTTTTCAAAGTTCACTATAAATAGCTTTCTGGAGCATTGAAGAAGGTTGGGTGCATTTATGATTCTTGAGAGTGAGTTGCTTTGAACTACCAACTGCACATTCTCTAGTTCAAGGCATTCAAAGCAAGTCCCCTATTCACTAGACATCTCTCGTTAGGACTTATTCTTTGGCACCTCAATCAATTCCGTAGTGTTCCTCCATTAGACTACTTATGGAACACATTGATTGATTCACACACAACACCCTAGAGAAATCAGCTCGGCTTGTGAGCACATCTCTAGAAAACACCGGAGTCTTTATTGTAGCACGACCCATTAGTGGTCACCTCTAGTTTGGCGACCTTTCAATCATTGGCTTGCAACTTGTAATAGGTAGAATCCATTAATAAAGTAGTGCACCTTCACAAATCCAAGTTCGACCAAACTTGGTAGAGGACGTAGCGGTTATTTAACACTTTGTGAACCTCTTCAAACAATGTGTCATTTATTGCTTTGCTTGTTTTTGTTGTGTAGTTGTAATCGGTTGATAATCTCTCAACCTGTCACAACCTATTGACTTCACTTCTTGCTCACTTTGTTTGTCTTACTTGGAAATAATTTTGTCTTGTCTTGCATGATATTTTGTCTTACCGGTTTGCCTCTTTCTCTAACCGAAAACTTAATTTCCATTGTGCAAAATCACTTACCGGTGAGCTAAAGTTTTTCAAAAGAAGTTTTTAGCAAAAAGTGTTAACAGTGCTATTCACTTCCCCCTCTAGCCTCGATTCCTACCATTTGGGACCTAACAATTGGTATCGAGCTTACAATTTTCGAAAATCATTTTTCCAAGCTTAACCGCTTGAATTGCCAATTCCAAAATGGCGGGAAAAATCATGCAAACATACAACTTGACATCCGTTCCCATGTTGAACGATAACGAATTTCCGGTATGGAAAAACGAGAATCATGCGATACTTGGATTCAATAGATGATAGGTTAACTACCGTAGTCGAGAGATGGTCCCATGACACCCTTGAAAATCAATCTTGCAACGAGAGCTCCCAAAACTCCTCTCATGGATCATGCGAGATAGAGAGTCGAACAAGATTTTGAGGTTTATGAAACTTATGTGCCAAAACCACGAGAAGAATGGGTGAGGATGACAAAGCTGTGTGACTCCTTGGACGTAAAAGCTTTGCACATCATAACCTCAGGACTTGATGACGGATCGTACAAACAAGTACAATGCTATGAGACCGCTCAACAAGTGTGGCGAGTCTACTCGAGATACTTTGAAGGAGATCAGTGGCCAAGGACAACGGACAGACTCTACAAAAGTGTTCTTTGAGTTTGAGTCCTTCAAGAAGAATCCAAATGAGACAATGAAGGAAACGTACGACCGATTCTGCGAGGTGAGTAACTCTTGTGCATCTTTAGGTAGAGTCTATACCATGAAAGACCTAAACATGAGATTCCTCAATTCTCTTGGAGACTTGTGGCATGTGAAGGTCGCTATTTTGAAAGAGTGCCGTGACTTGAATGTTACTCATATCCGAACATTGTGTCTACTTTGTTCTTATATGAGGAAGAGCTCAACCGAGTGAGTGGAGTGCAAAAACAATTTAAAAATTTATCTCTGCCGGCTCGGTGAGATCTTCCCAGGTTCTTCTATGCTTACCGGCCAAACTACTACCGTTGACTCTCCCTCAATATCTCGGCCTCAACCAACTCAAGCCAATACCTCAACTAGTACACCTCTTGAGGTAGAGGATGAATTTGCCGCATTTGCTAGAAATTACAAAAGGTTTAAGGATTTTAAGAAATCCCACAGACAAATCATTCCAACCCAAATCCTCATCTTTCCATAGATCTGGGAAACTATCAAAGAAAAGGCCAAACCTCAACCTCAACCGATGGTAAAAATGCCCAAGGTGAGCTTGTGTGTTACAAGCGTAGAAAACCCGACCATTTTGCCTCCAAATGCCCTCAACCGAAATATGAATTTCGAGGAAGAAACCGTTCAAGAAATTTCCTAGATCTAAGAGTTTAGTTGCGGAGGATGCAACGAAAAGGCTTTACTGTTTGGTTTGAGACCGACTACGAGAATGAGGAAGGCGACTTTGCGACTCGAGATGAAGATGCCGATGTCGGTTTGTTGCTATGGATGGAACTTATGATAAACCCATCTCTCTACAAACTCCTATCTTTAGACACCCCAACTCCAATGAACAATCATCTTATGTTGACCGAGACTCCACCTATGAGATCTCCCTTGACATACTTTGATGATCCCATTCCTATTCCCAAGGTAGATGCGGGCAATCCATATAACTTCAAAATTCAAAACATAGGTGGATCCCTCTATGGTCGGTCCAAAACCATGCCCACTCTCGGACCAGTTGATGCAACCCATTCAACCGACCTATCAAGCTCGAAGCCTTACCGATCGCTTCTTATCAACCGATGCTTGAGAACCGACCGATTCACTTAAAGCCTCTAACCGAGCCTAACCCCGAACCGATATCATCACTACCAAATTTTGATCCCAATTTTGAACCATCATCCTCTTCCCCTCGGCTACTGTTGACCCTATGCCCAATATGTCAAAGTGCGAAATGGCAGAGGTGATGAATGAGCTCTTCTCCGATTTTGAAAAATTAAATGAAGCTCACAAAATTATGGTGATAATTTCAAAATAATCTCTGTTTGAAAATGACTCTTTGAAAGGCTGAAATAAAAGATTTGAAAGAAAGCAAGCTAGAGTCGGTTCGGTTAAAAAGGACAATCAAGAACTCACCGAGAGCTCGAACATTTACGTTTGTCAAATTGCTGATCTTGTGTCAAGAAATAATTCTCTTTCTAAAACTATTGACACTTACACAAAATCCCGAGTGCTATGGAGACTATCATACAAGATCGAGATGTCTCCAAACCGAGATGTTACATACGGAAGAAGTTTTACCTCCGGCGGTAAGGAAAATGACGGCAATAACAAAACCGGCTACCAAGTCTGTCTGAGAACTTGATGGGTAAATTTGATGATGCTCAATCCAAATTGATTAAGAGAGAGTTAACTAAACCTTTGAAAATTTGTTCCACACACCTATCCCAAGGGAAGGGAACAGATGAAAGCTTATTTGGGCAAAAACAAATCCCGATGGACCGAGGTAGCCGATCTGAGCTAGGACAATATGTTCCACTCGGTGATGGAAAAAGCAAAGGTGGAATTAAAATTGTTAACCGAGGTTGCGATAAGGAAACTACAACCGGTAAGGAAGCCATCACCGGTAAGGGACAAACCGGTCGAGACAAGCTGTCACCGGTCAACCAACCGGTGAGGGCTCCCCAACCGGTAATAGATCTTCCAAACCGGTGCAACCGGTCAACAAAGCTAAATCCATCGCCTTCGTCCCCAAAGGATGCATTTACGTCCAATCGGTTAATCCCTCGAAGCATTGGCAAAATTGAACATCAATTCATCTAAGCCTCCTCGGCCATCTTCTAATAAATGTGTAAACCGTGGTTTTATTGGTCACAAGGCTTATGAATGCCTCTTGAAGCACCTATCTGGACCCACCGAGTCTAAAAGCTCGGGTGGTGGCCGGTATGGCTGCCAAAGAGGAACTAACTCTTTGGACCCAAAAGAATAAGGGGGACCATAAGCTTCTTGTTTTATTTCGGGAATGCTTAATGGCCTCAACCGATGCCGGTAAGGATGTTTGGATTATGGACGGTGGATGCTCTAGGCATATGATGGACATGCTTGATCTCCTCACCGATCTGGAAGAAGCATCTGGTCCTCCGGTTGTCTTTGGTGACAACGCAAAGGGTAAAATTATCGGTCGTGGATCCATCAAAAGAGGTACGGTTATTGTACGAAGGTATCTTTGGTGGATGGTCCGAAACATAACCTTCTCTCTATTTCACAATTCGTGACAAGGTATGCATTGTGTTTTCAATTCTTCCAAGCTGCTATGTGAAAGACATTGCTACAGGTGAAACACTTCTCACTGGATATAGAAAAGGTAACGTATATGCTATAAATTTAAACAATGTCTCGAATGTTACTAATGTTTGTTTTGTAGCTAAGAACATCGGTGAGAATTCCTGGCTATGGCACAAGAGACTCGATCACTTGAACTTCAAATATCTATCCAAGCGCCAATAAAAATCTTGTCGCCGCTTACCTCAGTATATCTGGCGATCATGGAAGGAAATGTAGAGCTTGCCAATTGGGAAAACGGCATAAAGAATCTTTCCGCGACAAGCCACCTTGTCCACTTCTAGGTGCCTCCGGTTGCTACATATGGATCTGTTTGGCCCCACAACAAGCTGCCAGTTTAGGGGGTAGCAGAATATGCTTTGGTTGTTGTAGACGACTTCTCAAGATATACACAGGTGGAGATGTTTTGCTTCAAAAGATGATACATATGAAGTAGCCACCAGATTATTCCGTCTTGCAAACCCAAAAAGAGTGTGACATCATCGCATGAGATCGAGATAATGGAACCGAATTTAAAAATCTTGGAATTGCTTCAGTCTTGTGATGATCATGGAATAGATCATAATTTCTCATTCTTGCAGTACACCGCAACAAAATGGTGTAGTTGAGAGAAAGAACGGGACCTTGATCGAAAATTTGGAAAAACAATGATATCAGAAGCTAGGCTTCCCAAGTATTTTGGGCCGAAGCTATCCATCTTGCTGCTTCACCTAGAATAGATCCTTGGTCAACAAGTTTCATAACAAGACCCCTTATGAGCTATGGCGTGAGAATCCCTAACATTGGTTTCTTCAAGATCTTCGGTACACGCAAATGCTACGTACTTTACAACGGTAAAGAGCGCCGAGGTAAATTTGATGAAAAGGCGATGAAGGTATCTTTGTGGGATACGCCAAGCTACGGTAAGGCATTTAGAATTTTTAATAAACGGTTATTGAAAATTGTTGAATCTGTTCATGTTACTTTTGATGAATTTGATTTGCTAGAGTACGATAAGGCTCCAAATAGTACCGATGAATTACGGTGTGTTTGAGACAGGTTGAAACCAGCAATCAAAACTCCAATCATTCCACCGGTTCTAATGCAAATCAATCCCCGATTCGGCCTTGACCTCAAGTGGTGTAACTTGTAGAGACTTAGTTGATGACTCCTTCTTTCCCCAATCGGTTAGGCAATCCAATAGACAACCCCAGCTAACCGATTTATTACCAACTAATCCTCATATTAATTTTCCTAATTCACCTCACAGAAGTTGAACCTATTTCAAACAATTTGCGGTTTCCTTCCCCACTTACCGATCACCGAGTCTCCATCACCTTCTCCAAACCGATCTCCCTTACCGATCACTTCTCCCTTTACCGATTCTACTCCTCCATTAGAAAACCTTAGACAAGAATCGGTCAGAGCGAGACCTCCTAGGGAAGTGAGACCAGTAAGAGATCACCCTTTAGAAAATGTAATAGGTGATGTCTTTGGTCCCAGAATGACTAGAGGCCAATTAAGAAGCATGGAGAATCAACATGGATTATTTTCCTCTGCTATGGTCTCAAATATTGAACCAAAGAAGGCCGAGGAAGCACTAGATGACCCCAGATTGGGTAGAAGCTATGCAAGAAGAGCTTAATCAGTTTGATAGATGTAAAGTTTGGGAGTTAGTGCCTAGACCTAGTGATCAAACCGTAATTGGAACGAAATGGGTTTATAGGAATAAATTGGATGAAGCTGGAAAGATTATAAGGAACAAGGCTAGACTAGTGGCGAAAGGGTATAGGCGGGGAAGAAGGCATAGACTATGATGAGACTTTTGCTCCCGTAGCTAGATTAGAAGCCATTAGGTTATTCCTTGCCTATCTTTGCTCTACAAAGAGTTCAAGCTATATCAAATGGACGTGAAAAGTGCCTTTCTCAATGGGGAACTTCAAGAACTTGTTTATGTTGATCAACCCCTGGTTTTGAAGATTCCAAGAAGCCAAATCACGTATACAAATTGAATAAAGCTTTGTACGGCCTCAAGCAAGCACCTCGAGCATGGTATGAAACTCTCTCCAAATTCCTACTTAGTGAGAAGTTTGAGCAGAGGTAAAATTGACACCACCTTATTTATTGCTAAGCATAATGGTCATTCATTGTTAGTTCAAATATATGTTGATGACATTATTTTTGGATCTACTAACGAAAAATTATGCAAGAGATTTGAGAAACTTATGCGAGCAAATTTGAGATGAGCATGATGGGTGAGCTTACATTTTTCCTTGGACTTCAAGTCAAGCAAACCCAAGAAGGTATTTTTATAAATCAAGCCAAATACACCAATGATCTTATCAAGAAATTTGGTCTTGACTTCTGCTCATCCTCAAAGCACTCCTATGGCCACCAATGTACACCTTGACAAAGATGAATCCGGTAAGAAAGTAGATATGACACTCTCTTAGAGGTATGATAGGCTCTCTACTTTACTTAACCGCATAGGCCGAGATATCATGTTTCTTAGTATGTGTATGTGCTAGATTTCAAGGCGACCACTAGAGAATCTCATTTGCAAGTTGTTAAAAGAATTATAAGATATCTTTTGGGAGGCGCTAACTTAGGTTTATGGTATCCAAAAGATTCTTCATTTACACTTATTGGATATTCGAGATGCCGATTTTGCGGCTTGTAGAGGGTCACCGGGAAAAGTACTAGTGGAACTTGTCAATTTACGGGCAACCGTTTGGTTTTCTGGTCGTGCAAGAAACAAGCATCAATTTCCACTTCTACTCTTGAAGTGAGTACATAGGCTGGGGAAGTTCTTTGTTCACAAATTCTATGGATGAAGCAACAACTAGTGGACTATGAAATCCCTCAAGAAGTATGTCCTATCTATTGTGATAACACCTCGGCTATCTCGAGTCTCCAACAATCTGTGATGCATTCAAAGACTAAGCACATAGACATCAAATACCATTTCCTCAAGGATCATGTTGAAAAGGGTAACATTATTCTTTTAAAAGTCCATACCGATTATCAATTAGCTGATATCTTAACAAAACCCTTGGACATTAAAAGATTTGAATTCCTTAGAGAAGAACTAGGCATGATTGATATTCGATAAACATTATGTGCTAACTTTGTTATGCAGTGTAAGCTCTCAACAAAGATCAAAGGTGACCTCACTCGTTTACCGATGCTTGCTAGTGCTCATTTACCGGTATCCCTTACCGGTAAGGCATGACTCCCTTTACCGGTCCTCTTACCGACATACCTGATCGGTAAATGGTGTCTCTATCCGATGGTCCTTTACCGATGATAGTCTCTCTTACCGGTCAAAATACCTGACCGGTTAGCTACCTTACCGATTGCCCTTTACCGACGAACTGCGGCCGGATCCAAATTTGCAATCCGTTTTTAACCGGCTCGTTTGTCATCATTGCCTATCAAGTCACATCAATCCCTTCGCCGCTGCAGTCTGCAACCTACCGTACTATCCTTTACCTGTTCCCCATGCTCCTAGACAAAAGAGGTAGATCAATTTTAAATAATTGATCAAAAAGGTAATATCTGTATCATTCATTTTTATCAAAAAGGTTATCTTTTTGTACTTTATTATATTTTGATATAACTGTTGCACACACGTTCATATTTTCATGACACATCTTTAATTTCGTGAAACAAAACTGTCAATCAATGTGCACGACAGTTAAAAACCTTTAAGCTTCTTTTGCTTTAACCAACACACCTCTTCATCTTCCCGCTCTTTTGTCCCCTATATAAGGATTTCAAAATCTCAGTTAAACTTTCTGGATTCTCTCTCTCTCTAAAAGAACTAAGCAACCGGCAATTTACTCTCAATACTTCATCTTCTCCTTCTCCATCTGTGTTCTTCACTACTTGAGATTTCTGGTATGATTTTGAAACTCTAAAGACTTCTAGATCTCCTATATTTCTAGAATCATCTAATCTCTTAAAATTACTTGTAGAAATCTCATTGATTCTAACTTATTTTGTTTGAATGATTATTTGATTCACAGATGGCCATTAAGAAAGACATCTATGGAGGTTACATTCTCTCCAGCTTTTTCGACTCCGATGAAGGCCGTGCCATTGAAGCTCTATTCATTGCTGCCGGAGTTATTCCTTTCGTGATGCCTGAAGGAAATGAAGATATTTATTACGAGATGGTTAATGAGTTATTTGAGAATGGTGTTGTGGATGAAAATGAGAATATTATCTCCACTGCTGCTGGTGTCCCCGTCACTTTTAGCCCTGCCACCATTGCTGCTGCCTTCCCAAATCTTTCTTCCACCGGTCCATCTTCTATCTCCATGAAAGATATGATTGCTGCCTGGGCAAAAGTTAGAGGATCTGACCCCTTCGTTACCGGTGAAGCTAACAAGAAAGCTGGTTTTGATGCTGTTTTCTACGCTGTTGCTGATGTTGTAGACCGATGTTTCATTTGCCGGTCTGGCTCTCATCATTGTATTACCATGATACAATGGGAAGCAATTGTCGCCATCATTATTGGTGGAGAATTCAATCCGGTGTGCTTTTCTTTACCGGATTGTTTTAATTGCTTTTAAGAAATTTGAAGGAAAGGCCATCTACCAAGACCAACAAAGCCAAACCTTGTCATTATTTCGATGATTAGCCGTGCTCTCGATCCATCCCCGCAGCTTCTTCAAGCCTCTCGAGAATCAACCCAAGTATCCTCAATCTTTCGCAAAGCTTTTGACAAGTTTGACATGATTAGAGCCATCAAAGAATCTACCGGTAAACCAACCGGTAAGCCGATCGAGCCTTCCACCGGTAATCCAACCGGTAAACTGATGAACCCGCTACCAAGAAACTGGTCGGTAAACCAATCGGCAAACCAACTCATAAGAAGAAGAAACTCTCTAGCCGGCCAAAGGTTGCTCAAGTTGCCGGTGCTCCTCCCCGCTCCCAAACCTTCTTTGCCAAGAAAGAGAAAACTACTTGAGTCTTCTTCTCACGATGATGATGATGATAAGCCTATCTCTATCATTCTTTCCCCTACCGTAATGCAAAAAGCCACAAATGTAAAATCAGCTCCTCCCCTTCCAAGAAATCCAAACCTATTCCAAAATCTTCCCAACAAATTGCCAAAGAAAATGCTGAGAGAAGAAGGAGAATTGAAACAGACTTGGGAAACTTCATACCATTCATTCCCAAAAGACTCTTTAATCACAACTTCCTTACCGACAAAATTCCATTTACCGGTCAATCATCAACCCGACCGTAAGTCACCGCAAACCGATCGAAACCCAACCTTTCACATTTACCATTACAATCCCTGGCTAGTCAATCCTACCTTTGAACCATCTCCCACTTGGGTATATCCTATCGAGCACTTGCCTCCTTTCCTTCGAAAGCTTTTGCAATTCCATGAGATCAACAAAGACTCGCCCCCGCCGGTGACATATCTCGATTATGTGGATTTTGACAACATCCATGAAGATAAAGGTCTCTACTATACCAAGCCATGTTTGTTGAATGACTATGATATCTCACTATCCAGAGATAGTCTACTCAAGCTTTACAATCGGTATTTTGAATTGCTGCTCCAATGTGGAATGCCATCTACTTGGCTCAGGATAGGCTCCGGCAAGACATGATGATTCAGCAAAGGTGGATTGATTTTGCCATTCTTTATAATGCTCAGATACTCTTAAGGAATCGATCCTTATCGCCTTGGAAGATTTGAGTTACTCCGGAGATGATCTTCCCTCCTTTGATCCCGAAATTGTCAACTTAGGACCTCGAAGATGGCAATTCGTGAAGAATGTTATGGATGTGGTGCAAAATCCGGTGGACTTGAACAGAGACTTTCGTAGTATGGGTGATATCTCTCTTTCGGACTTCTTCAACTCTATTCACCCAACAAAAACAAATGGGCTACTGTTCCCGATGAAGAAATTGAAGAAATGTTCAAGGACATTAATGACTACGATAATCAAACCATTGATAGGGCGGAGCAGCCTGTCACAAGCTCTAGCTCTACCGACTCTAGTGATTCGATGCCGATGACCAAGATGCCGCCGTGATTGATCGATCCGAGAAGATAAGTACTGACTTCACAACTCCTTTACCGATGCAACATGTGGGAGGAGGTAGTACTGAGACTTCTCCAGTCACCGTTCTTGCTTCAGGAGGAGGAGAAGTTATTAGACCATGCCCTTCACCGGTTGCTCAACCGATGCCTCTTACCGGTGAAATACTTCAACCGGTTAGAGAAGAGTTACCGGCTTCTGAGCCATTTACCGGTGCCTCTCCTTTACCGGCTAGTCAGCCCCTTACCGTTGCATCTACCGAACCGGTTAAGGCAATCAATGTTGATGATATCCTTCTCCAAAGAAGCCTTAGCAAAGCCTAGCTTATTTACCGAGCAAACGGAGAAGCTCAAGGAAAGTCAAAGAGCAACCATTGAAGAGTTGGCTACTCGTAAAGCCATTCAAGCATCTCTTCTACCTGGCCACTCAATCGGTAAGCCAAGTTATTCTTCCTTCCTCTTCTAGAGCCAATTCACCGGTTCAGGAGGAGGATATTGATCCCATCTTTGATGAAGACTCCCTCTCTGATTTCTATGAAGAAGAAGAAGATGTTGATTTTGATGAGAATGATCCAACAATTCCTCCCGTTTATGATGATCCCGGTATGCGTCAGAAGGATCTCATGTCTACTCTAAATTTCTATACCTCCAAAGCTTCTATTCCTAGATCTGCCGATGGCATACCTTTATTTGAGGTTCATGAGAAGATCCTTAGCAAGGCAGTAACTGAGCCAACTCCAATGCCTCCATCTATTGCCGATCAATTTCAGAAGCAAAGAAGAGAAGATAGAATGTCTACTTTCATTGATGTTGTGAAAGACATGAAGGTTGGTGCCGCTCCCGAAGATACCCTCCTAGATATACCAAAACTATCGGGCCCGGTGAGACAAGTCGCCGGTATCGAAGGTTAAGGTGTTAAAGCTTAAGAAGCGTCCAATTCCTCCCAAGGGCAAAGCAATCCTTCCCCGGCAAAGATGAGCAACAGCTTGGTTACCGATTTCCCTTCTCCAAAACCAAACAAGAAATATCCTTCCTCTATTCAAGAACACAATCGGTTTATCAGATTCATGGCCGCTTTGCAACATTTGCCCCTGCACCGGTTGAAAGCACCCTTTCAACCGATGATTTCTTTATCCTGGTATATGTCTATTAATGGACGTATTACTCAAATTCGGAGTTGAGGCTTTTAATTGGTCCGGTTTTGTTACTAAAATGGTTGGCTTATTGCCAAATGTGACCGTACTCTCTCGTGATAAAGAAAGGCAAGCCTATTCCTTGGAGCAACATAAGAGAAGCTTCATTACTTCGCCGGCTATTAGAGTAATTCACATTCTAAGGCGTCGGCAAGCCATCTTACCGTTGGGTCCCTATTGCTCGACCTCTTGGAACTTTCTTTTGCCGAGATGATGAGTTTGGAACCCTTTGATCCACATGCTCCTGATTCTCCTTTACCGATTGCTCCTCCTGTCTCTCCCATGGAAATATTGGATGAGGAGATTGAGATCTCTCCTACCGGTGAAGTGTCTCGGTCCGTTGAAACCTCTCTTACCGACCCATCTTCTCCTATTACCGATAGCCGTGTTGCCGATCAATTGCCTCCAGTTACCGATGCTCCTTTGCCTGCTAGCCAACCGGTTTCTCAATCCATTCTATTACCTACCCCTCCTACCGATGATTTAAATAGGCCACTCCTTGCTTCAGATTTGATAGGTCTTCATAGAGCCGTGCTTGATGGTTTTGTTGAAGTCAACATTGAGTTAGCTCGTTCTTTCATTAAGTCCAATCAGGAGGAGGAGGAGAGAAAATTTGATTTATTGAAGACTGGTATTGCTTTGTCTCTTGGCAATTTCATGACCGATATAAGTACTAGAGACAACGTCATCAGAGATCTTCAGGGACAACTTGTTGAGGCTCAGCAAACCAATAAAATCCTTTGTGAGCAACAACTTTCGTGCAAAGACATTGTGAACCGATCCATTGAAGAACTCAAAAGGACAAACCAAGCCCTTAGTAGCTGTCAAGAAAGGAACCGTGAGCTTGAATTGGAGTTAGCCAAAGTAAAAGCTAAAAATGAAGTGCTAATGGTGGTTAGAGAAGATAGGAAGAAAAGGAAAAGGGATGAGAAAGAGAAGAGGAAAGCAAAGAAATCCAAAGCTTCTGATACTGCCCCTCCTTCAGATGCTGCCCCTCCTTCAGATGTTGCCCCTCCTTCAGTTGCTGCTCCTCCTTCAGATGCTGCTGCTCCTTAGCCGATCTTGTTTCAAGTCTTTTACCGGTGCAGCTCTGAGAATGTAACCGATGAAGTTTTTGTCTTTCTTTCCTCATTCACCGGTCCACAAACACTAATGAGAATCTCTTACCCTCAAACTTTGTGTTTTGTTTGAAATTCCTTCTATTATTTTGAATGCTTCATATGCTGCTAACCGTTATATTTTTGCAGGATCATTCAAAATCTTTACTCATTTTCAATCTTTTATTTTTCTAATCTGTAAGCTTTCCTTAGGTAGCATCAAGTTGTCTCTTGACTTGGGGAATGATATATTATATAGAGAAAATCTTTATCATTCTTTTCTAAATCAAGAAGATGCCAACCTAGGATGATTGGACTTAAGCAATTAGGAGGAGATTGTTAGTCAAATATATGCTTTGGCTTAGAATTGCTTAATCCCAATCATAACAAGCATTAATGAGGACCCCTATTTTAGTTAGATCAAAATAGAATTTTTCTATGTACCATAGGATCCCTTAGTGCTAGTGCCAAGTGTTTTTGCTATGTATTTTTCTCAAGATTTGAAGACTTGAAGACCTGAGAATTTCCATCAGCAATGTGTGAGTTACCGGTTGGAGTCAGTTACCGGTCAAAGCTTCACTTACCGGTTGAGTATCTTACCGATTGAGTTACCGGACCGGCACCTCTGTTACCGGCCATGTTACTTTACCGGTTAAGGCTTACTCTTCAAGCTTCCTCTGGTTATCAGCTTGCCGGTGCATTAATTGCTCCCAACCACCAAGCCATCAACTTTAGCTAAAGTTGGTAAAGCAAGCATGCTGACATGACATCTCTGCAGCAAATCTGTACCTACTTTGAGAATGTCAAGTAACCAGTACTCACAGAGCCCCATCTTTCTCTGGAAATCCTCTCTATCCAAATCTCAGGCATTTAATGCAAGGATCTTCCCATTTAATGCCCGGCTACCCAAGTTATCATTGCAACCTCTTCAAAGACAACGGCTCCTTTTCAAAGTTCACTATAAATAGCTTTCCGGGAGCATTGAAGAAGGTTGGGTGCATTTATGATTCTTGAGAGTGAGTTGCTTTGAACTACCAACTCCGCACATTCTCTAGTTCAAGGCATTCAAAGCAAGTCCCCTATTCACTAGACATCTCTCGTTAGGACTTATTCACCGGCACCTCAATCAATTACGTAGTGTTCCTCCATTAGACTACTTATGGAACACATTGATTGATTCACACACAACACCCTAGAGAAATCAGGCTCGGCTTGTGAGCACATCTCTAGAAAACACTGTGTCTTTATTGTAGCACGACCCATTAGTGGTCACCTCTAGTTTGGCAGGCCTTTCAATCATTGGCTTGCAACTTGTAATAGGTAGAATCCATTAATAAAGTAGTGCACCTTCACAAATCCAAGTTCGACCAAACTTGGTAGAGGACGTAGCAGCTTATTTAACACTGTGAACCTCTTCAAACAATGTGTCATTTATTGCTTTGCTTGTTTTCTGTTGTGTAGTTGTAATCAGTTGATAATCTCTCAACTGGTCACAACCTATTGACTTCACTTACTGCTCACTTTGTTTGTCTTACTTGGAAATAATTTTGTCTTGTCTTGCATGATATTTTGTCTTACCGGTTTGCCTCTTTCTCTAAACTGAAAACTTAATTTCCGCTGTGCAAAATCACTTACCGGTGAGCTAAAGTTTTTCAAAAGAAGTTTTTAGCAAAAAGTGTTAACAGGCTATTCACCCCCCCCCCTCTAGCCTGATTCCTACCATTTGGGACCTAACAAAAAACATGTCCATAAGAATTAAATGGTAAGTCATGTCCCAAGTCAATGCACACGCTAGCTTAAGTTATAGATTTCTATACTATTGAAGGAATTAAAACCTACAATTTGAAAGTATAGAAATGCATTTAGTGCACTTAGAAAATATGAGTTTAAGTTTAAAGTGTTGTTTAAACTGAATGTTTAAACTTCAATTCAAAAATATGATTTTTGAGTTAAAGGATGTTTTGAATGAGGTTTTAAAAACAATGTGATTTCATTGTTCTACAAACAAGCAGTTTGATATGAACAAGGTTTGAATTCAATCAGTGATGCATTTTTCATTAATACCTTTGAAGTTACATATTACAAGGGTAGGAAAGCAAAATACAACATATCCAAAAGAAGTTAGACCAAAAAAAATACAATGAGAGTGCGTTTAACTAAACCAAAAATGTGCAGCAAAAAAAGGAAATTACAAGGTTAGATGTGGTTCTATTGCTGAGGCGGTCCATTCACTTCTTGATCAGGTACTTGCGGTCCGAAAGGTCTGAAAGCAGAGTTCTCAGCTCTAAGGATTCTTCTCAAACTTCTCAACTCTTCAGCGGTTCTGTCAAGGGTGGTCTCCATTGTTCTTAAGGCATTCACTGAATGAACTGATGTTGCATTTGTGGCACCAACTGCTCTAGTGTTGGCCACAATATTTTCCTTAAGCTCTTCAAGTTGAAGGAGGAAAGAGGAATTGAGTGAATTGAAAAGAGTGTGAATCTCCCCCTGAACTGCAGCAGTCTGAGCAGAGATGGCATCTTGAACTGGCTCTAGATCTACTGAGTTCTCCTTCAAGGAAGTTTTCAGCTCATTGATTTTGGAGCTAAGTTTGGAATTGAATCCTTCCTTGAGGTTCTCCTAGCGGTCGTTCACTTCATCATTGAGAGTGTTGATTTTGGCTTTAAGGTTGCCTTCAATGATGTTCAACTTTACATTTAGCTCCCCTTTGATCATATCTATTTCTTCCTATAGACTGGTCTGCATGGAATCCAACACAGATCTGAGGTCAGAATCTTGTTACGGTATGGCATTGAAAGCTTCAATCAGCTCAGTTTTCATCTTCTCCAAGTCTTGCTCAAAAGTGTCACATATAAGATCACCAGCAATTGCGAGCATATTCTTGACCTGTTCATTGGTAGCAGAATCTCCAATGAACTCAACTACATTTTTGGCCAACTGTTGTTTGAAAGTAGATAAGGTAGATTTAACGGTGGCTTTTACAATGTTTGTGATTTGGCCACCCACGGTTGACTGAGTTCTCTCCCCTTAATGGCATCCATCAAATGGGATTTCAGAATGGCCATTTCATGGGTTTGAGAGTCAACCCTGGCTTGAAGAGAGAGGTTGGAGGCTTCCAATGTGCGGTTGGATTCTGTCACCTTAAGCATATAGCCTTGGTTGGCCAGGAGCTAGGTTTGGATAAGGTGAAGGGTGGATAGGATTTGAGAGTAATCAGAAGGAAGGGCGATTGAGGTGGAAAGAGCGGTTTGGATAATGGGTGGGGTTTGGGTGGGGAGTGTTTTTTAGGGTAGTTAGGTATGAAGGGTTTGGAATATGTGGGCAGTTGGGATTGTATAGGATGGAGGGGTGGAATTGGTAGAGTTTGGGGTAAAGAAATAAGTGCGGTTGGGTTGGGGGCGGTTTGGTTAGGAGGAGGAGTTGGGGAAGTTGGAAGGTTTGAGGTTTTGGGAGGTGAGTCTGAGGTGGAATTGGTTTGAGTAGTGTGAATAGAAAGAGGAGGGGATTTTTATAGTTGAGGGGAGGTAGGAAGGGTAGGAGTTTTAGATGGAGGAGGGGTTTGTTGTATAGGAGAGAGAGGTGGTGTAGATGTTTTTGAGGGGGGTGGAGTGTTGACGAGGTTTGAAGGAGGAGGGGATGTTTGACCGCGGTTAGAAAGAGGGGGTGAAGGATTTGGATCTCTGAATGTAGAAGTAGAAATGGCTTGGCCAACTGATGGTTTTGTGGTCCATTCAAAAAAAGGCTGGGGGTAAGGGTGAGTCAAGATCAGAAGGGGTTTGGTAGTCAAAATGGGAGGGTGAAGGAGAAGGAGAGGGAGAAGGGGATTCTTGGTCAAAGTAAGAAGGGGTTTCACCAGGAATGGGCATATTGGCTTGGGCAACACGTTCGAGAAAACGTTTTGGCCCTTTGGATGGAGTTTTCTTTTTAGCCATCATTTTGAATCTCCTTTTCTCAGGATTCTCCCCCTGAGCGATTGCACCTCCTCGCGGTTGAGTAGGGGAGAGCGGTTTGGGTGAAGGGGATTTGGATGGTGAGGTATGGTGAGATTGGATTGGGGATTGAATAGGTGATTGGGGTTGTGTTTGGATAAGAGATTGAGTTTGGGAAGGTGGAGGCGGTTGATTTGTAGGCTGAGGTTGAGGAGGGTGATGCGATTTGGGGGCAGGCTGCAGTTAGGGAGGAGGAGAGGTTGCCTTACCTTTTGCTGACCTTCTCTCTTCAGCTTCTTTCTCTATCCTGTCCATATCAGCTCTATAAAAATCTGCAAAATCATCACCAGACAGAGCATCCTTGGTCTTCTTGGCCTTCCTAGCTCTTGCAATCAGGGCAGGAATACCATCATCTTCTTCTTCATATTCATCCACTTCATCTGCCAAATTCATCTTTTCTTCCCTTTACGCTTGGACCGGCACCCGGTAACACACGGTTTGGGTGGTGGTGCGGTTTTGGCCTTCTTCTTTGGCGCTTCAGCAGCAATTTTCTTTGACCTTCTGGCCTTCTTGACTGCCTTGCCAATTACAGAGTCTGCGGTATCTGGGCACATATTGATGTAGAACTCCTTTTTAGGAATGGTATCTGAAATTACCCGATCTTTTCCCGCGCGCGGGGCGCGGCAGAAAAGGCGGTTGTCTTTCGCGGGGGGTTAGTGTCTGAGACCTCGCTTCACGGGAAGGAGCAGAATGAGGAGTCGCCACGCGGTTTTGTATTTTGAGCCCAAACGTTGAGAAACGGCTATTGCGAAAATGGTGTCGTTTTTATTGGTAGCAAAAACTTAGGAAAAGGCTTTGAAAACGGGGATCATTTTTATTGGCAGCAAAAACGAGTAAAAAGCTTTTTTGTACCAGAGATTGTTAGGTTCGGAGGTCAGGTTACGTTTCGGGTAGAGTATTACGAGATCGCCCGAAACGCCTCGCATGACGAGTCTTTCTACCTTTCTCGAAATCGTGTGTGTGTGTGTGTCTTTTGAAATGGGGGCTTGAATGACAAGCTTTAATCTTGGTTTGAGTGACAAACGTTGATTAGGTGACTTTTGAAAAGACGAGCGTTTGAATGACAAACGTCGGTTTTGAGTTTGAAATGAGCGTTTGCGTGGCAAACGTCGACTTTGAGTTGAAAATGAGCGTTTGCGTGGCAAACGTCGATTTTGAGTTGAAATGAGCGTTTGCGTGGCAAACGTCGATTTTGAGTTTGAAATGAGCGTTTGCGTGGCAAACGTCGACTTTGAGTTTGAAGATGAGTCATTGTTAACGATTTTTACGAGAAAAATGCGTATTAAATTATTCTAAGTGTCAAATGGCGGCTTTGAGTTTGAAGATGAGCGTTCGGAGGCCGAACGTCATTTCGCGCGTTTTGAAAGAGAGTTCGACGGACGAACTCCGGTTTTGAACCGGGCATTACATTGTTAACGATTTTTACGGGAAAAATGCGTATTAAATGATATGCGATCAACGAATCGGGTTGCGACTCGGACTTTTGAAAAGTAAATACTATCACAATCCAAACGGATCGGACTTGTAAATGACAGTATTTAAAGCGGTGTCAACGGAATCAAACGATCCGGAATCGTAAATGACGATCAACGAGGCCAAACGGCTCGGAAGTGTAAATGACGATCAACGAGGCCAAACGGCTCGGAATTGTAAATGACGATCAACGAGGCCAAACGGCTCGGAATTGTAAATGACGATCAACGAGGCCAAACGGCTCGGAATTGTAAATGACGTGAAAGTAAACGGAACGGGGTCGGAACGCCGTTTTAACCCGTGATTACTTCTCTTACGGAAAGAGAAGAGGATCGAGGGGCTAAAACGTATCGGACCCCGTTAGACGGAGGCGTCTACATTTTGACAATGACGTTCGAAACAGTTATAGCGACTGGCGCGTAAACCGAGACGGAACGGAAGATTCAGAGAGAGGGAGTTATACCTATGGCTAGGGTCGACTCCTTTGGCTCGGGAGGTGTGCACGGGACACGGAAAAGTTATTCGAAAGGTTGTTTCGAAGTTGTAGGGTGCGTATTTGATCGAAATACGAAGGTTTCACGCGAATCGAGACAAGACGGGAGCTCGGGAGGGGTGGAAACCAGTTTGGACCGTGGGGTATGAGATTTTTTGGTGTTTTTCCCTCCTCTCTTGCCTTTGACAGCAACTTCTATTTATAGGGTGAAAATTGCAGTAGGAGTCCCAGGACTTGACCGAATTTCGTGGGTTTCTGGGAATTTTGGAAATCGGAGGACTTGTTGGCAATTTCAGAAAATTGCACAGGTGAGTCCCAGGACTTGGCTTGCAAACCAGGGGTATTTTGGTCTTTTGGCCTTGATTTGTGATTGACGAGTGACTAGAGGGAGGTGGCATGCGTGACACGTGTCTGTGACTCACCGAAGTGTGGGAGTTCGTTCCCCGGTCCCGGTTTTGTCCGTTTTTTAAAATAACGATCAGGAAATGTCCGAAACGCCCCGAAAGTGCCGGAAAATGCGTTTTCGGGGAAAGCCATACTTTTACGTGAGATGTCACGTGCTAAGTACGGTTCGACATCGGGATGCACGGGCGATCCGGACGTCTCGTTAGCACAAAGAACGGGAGTTTAACGAGTTCCTGCTAACTGGGAGCGGGCCGGTTAACGGATTTCGGTTAACTTTCGCGGATTTGGACGATCCGGATTTGGGTACTTACAGCTAGCCTCGGCGACGTCACTTTCGAAGGAAGTGGGGTCGTCGAAAAGATAAGGATCCAAATCGGGATGCCTTACTTTGAAAGAGACACGGGCGGTCGACCGGGCCGGACCCTTAGCGAAAAGGATTCCTACGTATCCCGAGCGGGAATCAAGCCGATCGTAGTTCGAAAAGGGGCAAGGGCCGCGCATGGGGACCTTGACACAGCGAGACCGTTAGGAGGCGTTTAAACTCGGATAAGACCATTCGCGAGGTACTGTACTCGAATGGAAGCTGTTAGGAGGCGTCCGAACTCGGGGCTTCGAAACCTTCGAGGGCGTGTGGTGCCTCAAACCGGAGTTGCGATGCTGACGAGGGCGTTCGTGCCTTGGGTCTTTGGGCTTATTGCTTTGTTGCAGTTTTATCCTGGCAGGGGATGAGCGTTCGGGCCTACCTCGGATGGCCGAAGAGGGATTGTTGTGCGGGCTTATTGCGGGCCGCGCCGAAGTGGAGCAGTCGGGCTTACGGCGGCGGCGGGGGAGATGAATGTTCACTTGTCAAGTGAAAAGGTGTTCGGGCTTACTAGGATGGCCGAATAGGGATTGTTGCAAGGCGTTCGTGCCTTGGGGTTCTGGCTTATTGCGATTCTTAGAGAAGAGGACTATTTGCGCGAGGCGTTCGTGCCTTGGGGTTCGGGCTTATTGCAGTTGCCGAAGAGGACTATTTGCAAGGCGTTCGTACCTTGGGGTTCGGGCTTATTGCTGTTGCCGAAGGAGACTGTTTGCAAGGCGATCGTACCTTGGGGTTCGGGCTTATTGCTGTTGCTGAAGAGGACTATTTGCAAGGCGTTCGTACCTTGGGGTTCGGGCTTATTCTTTATTGCTTAGAGATGACCGGCGAAGGTCTCGATAAGAGAGTGGAGGTCGGACCGCGAAGGTCGGGATTAGCTTGTTTGAGATCGGACCGTGAAAGGTCGCGATTGAGGATTGAAATCGGACCGTGAAAGGTCGCGATTGAGGATTGAAATCGGACCGTGAAAGGTCGCGATTGAGGATTGAAATCGGACCGTGAAAGGTCGCGATTGAGGATTGAAATCGGACCTGCGAAGGTCGCGATTGAGGATTGAGATCGGACCGTGAAAGGTCGCGATTGAGAGAAATCGGACCGTGAGGGGTCACGATTGAGGATTGAAATCGGACCGTGAAAGGTGATTGAGAATCGGACGCACGAAAGGTCACGGTGAGGATTGAAATCGGACCACGGAAGGTCGCGATTGAGAGTTTAATGGTGAGGACCATTTAAATTTTAACGTCGGGAGACGGAATCGTAACTGAAATGTCCGGAGACATGGTTGAACGTTTGAATGTCAAACGTCAGTGGGTAATTTAACGTGCGGAGACGGCGTTAGTGAAAACTAGCTGGGAATTATCCTCGGGGATAGGGCGTTAGAAATGTCTAGCTGGGAAATTTTACACTTTCGGGGCCAAAAGTGGTAAAATTGGAATTGCCAAAAGGCCGAGGGGCAAAAGGGGCAAAAATTATTCTCGGGTGCAAGTAAGAGTCCCACTGACTTTTCTTGTTTTCGAAAACTTTTAAATGCCGAGAAATTTGGGAAGAAAATGGCCATTTCTTCCATTGTTGCCGGCGAGAGAGGAGAGAAAAGAGAGAGAAATCCAACCCAAATTGCAAGGTTTGCTCGAATTTGTGAGGGAAAATCGCTATGGAGGTTGAAGGAGGACCAATGGCTCGCCACGGAAGGACAGACGACGAAAGAACTCGATTGGTTCGGACCATTCGAACCACCACTCTTCCATTGAATCCGGCGGAGTTTTATCCGGCGAGGGACCGCCACAACTCCAAGGGAGGGATCGAAAGACACGTAAGTTCCCTACAAATTCCATTAATTTCAAGAATGTGCATTCTTTAAATGTTAGAAATTTGTTAGGAATTTACTTAGGGATTTTGGTGCCCGATTTGGGGCTTTTGACTTTGCTATGAATCGTTGTCGAAATTGACTAGGACGTAGTTCAATTGACATCATGGGTAGATAACATAAAAATTTTGGTTGCAAAATTCCATGTCTAAAGGCATTTTCCAAAATTAAAGTAGCTTTAATTCGGGACGGAGCGAAATTTTCGAAAAATTCGAAAGAATTTGAAAGTTCCGGATTCGACGGAGTTTTCGAAATGATTTTGAAAGTTCCGGATTCGACGGAGTTTTCGAAATGATTTTGAAAGTTCCGGATTCGACGGAGTTTTCGAAAGATTGATTTTGAAAGTTCGGATTCGACGGAGTTTTCGAAAGATTTTGAATATACGTAGGAAATGAATGAGAAGCATCTGCATTGCATCCTTTTGACATGCGTTGGTGCATTTTGTTGACGTTGCTTGTCTTGTTTGTCTGCGAGGGGACGGGGATGGTTGATACCCACAACCCGAGAAGAGTCGGGGTGCCTTTGAGGCGGTGCGAGGTATTGTGGGGCCTTATCCGGACGTGGCCCGAGAGGAGAGAGGAGTCCACGGCAGTGGTGATTGACTCGGGGCATTTGGGTTTATCGATCTTGTAGCTGCGGCAGTGATCGCCGAGGCGGAGTCCATGTATGTCGCGGCGAGCGAGTGCGGTGGGATACGACCCACACTTTCCATTTCGAGATGGGGAGCGACGGTGACTCCCACGGATTTTGCCGCTATCCTTTGGGTTGCCGACTTATGGCAACGGCGGGTGTGGGTTGATGGTTACACCCGGAGCCGGTTATGCAGGCTCTTTGGGTTTTGATATTACCGATGCCGGGGGCTTAGGCATTCGGTACGAGCCGATGGAGCATCACTTGAGGGCGGGTGTCGCCGATTATCTGGCTGGGTCCTTGAGGATGACCGCGGAGCGTCGGCTCGAGGTTCCTTTGGTTTCTTGTTGTCGGCGACCTTGTTCCCGACTTGACACGTCTTGTCACTTCCCTCTGCTCGGGTCGGCGACGGTCTGGATGCCGTGAGGGGTTTGCGTGGGGGAGGCTGGGCGGCGAGCTCTACCATTCCACAGACGAGGTTCTCGCGGGGAGAGGAGCACTCATTTAGGCTTTACGCTGTCTTGGATGTAAGTTTACGTGCTTTTTCTCTTCCTTGCCTCTTTTATGTACTCGTATGTATACGCTTTGTAGGCGACATAACTTTCCATTCTCTTGGCGAATGCGGGTGCTACGAGGTGTTCGGTCCGCGAGCTTGGGACGTCAAGGAGCCGTACCGTCCCTGTTCCTGCCTTCTTGGTTTGGCGAGAAGAAGGCGAAGAGGGCGGTCTCTTCGAGGTTGGCACTCGAGTGTCGTACGAGGAGATATCTCTGGCGGCGAACTTGGAGTTCTCCGAGAGGATCAGTGACACAGTGGAAGCGGGTTTGATCATGTCGCGGTGCGGTGCAGGCGAGACTACACGGCGGCGGAAGCTCTGGTGGGACTTCAACTGCGACGCCATGTATGCAGGGGAGAGGGTGACCGTCGGCATAGGCGGGGTCTCTTCCATTGGTGCCGGTGGATCCTCCTCTGTACATGCGGCATCCAGGGAGATGCTGATGGATGAGTGGAGGGATACCTTCGGGGTGTGTACTTCACCGAGTACATCATAGCGGGGGCCGCCTATGATGTTTTCTTGAGGATGGTGAGAGCCCGCGGGTGCGGCATAGGGAGGCGAGGTCCCTGGAGGTCCTCGACATTTTCTGTCCCACGAGCTAGGCTAGCGTACGAGGCTGGGCGGTTCGCGCGAGCGACTTGTGATCCCACTCCCGGCGGGCAGAGACCACGATACGGGGCGGACCCCAATGCTTCGGTGAGCATCTTTTACGATTTTACGCATTTGATAGTAGCATTACGCACATGATGCATACGTACTTTGTTCGCTTTCGATGATTTTCTGGTTCGCAGGTATACGGCCATACGTACAATGAGGCCATGAGGTTTGGTGGACGGGTGGTCCGCCTATGCCGGGAGGCTCGTGGAGTTCAATGCGGTGCGGTTCCGGAGGAGCGTGGACGTCCGCGATCGGGGGCCGTCTAGGCCGAGGTTCGCCCTGCTCACGCGGTGGTGGGGAGGACTTCACGCGGGGTTTGGCCGGTTCGCGGGCGGAGCAGGCTGGATTTGGAGCTCCTTCTGGCGCACTCGGGCGCGAGAGAGGAGTCCTCGAGTTCGCGTACTCCGAGGAGGCCCTTTGCCTATTCATTTGGAGGAGTTCGGCGAGTTCTGTTTGCGGCAGATCCGGCGGCGGCGGGCGGTACGTCGAGTGTACGGATGACGAGCGGGACTCGAGTAGTCCCCTTTTCTTGCTTTCTTTCTTTATTATTTTGTTTAGACAAAATGCATGTATTTGTCGGGAACAAATTTTGATTTGAAATGTATTTGCAAAAGGCGCCGTGGGGGCGGAACTGCTTCGCATATTTATTGTGATCACCTTGATTATTTTCGGCAAATAAGCAAATAGGTTAATCAAAAATAAATAAAAGGAGAAATGCATTAAAAATTGAACGGGTCAAAAATTAAGCATGTATGCACTAAATTTTAATTATTTGCCTTGTTGCACGAGCAGGGGCGGAAGGGATATTGTCATTTGTTGAATGAAATCGGGCGAGGCACGCGAGATTTCATAAGGGTGAAACGAGGGCATGGTTTGGAAATGTTTCCAACTTTAAAGCGGTAGCTGCGAGTTGACCAAGTCAAGCTGCGAGGGAAGTCCGTAGGACTTGAAATGAATTTCAGATTCTTTAAATTGCGGTTTCGGCTTTGCAATTTGTAAGAAGCTGCGCATTGCTTTTGCTCATTAAGTGAGTTCTTTTCCATTTCTTAAGGTTTTCTTCACCTTCGACATGGCTCCTTTTCCCAAGTTATCGTCTCGGATGCAAGAGCGATATTTGGACAACTTTCGGTCGTGGGTACGGAACCACACGAGGCGAGAACAAAAGGTTTTCGAAGGTACATTACGGGATTAAATCTGTTTGGGCTTTGAAGGAGCTCATGAGATTGGGACCTTTTGAGAGCGGCGTCTCGGTTGCAGGACGTAAGGAGGAATGTGTACGGCTTTTCGTACAACGAAGTCACTCCTACGTTTGAAGATTTCCGGGCCGTGCAGGAGGACTGAGGCAGGCAGCTAGTTCTTCCGTATGCTTGGTGGCATGGCCACCGTTGAGAAGCTAGTGTCTTTGTTGGGTATCTCATTTGGAGAAGCATACGGGATGCTTGTCTGAGGATCTCGATTACGTTGACATTTCGGGGCTGCCCAGAAAGATTTGCGGAGGCGAGGAGCGTCTTTGCGTGGGGCAGCGTTTGCTCTGTGTGTGATTGCTACTTTGTTCACATTCACGTCTGCAGGTGTGTGCCATCACGGTGTCTTGGACACAGGTGAGCCGGCGATGCGGAGTGGAGGAGACATCGTGCCATTGGTCTTGGGCGAGACGTTCTGGGCATAGGCCGGATGGCGGCCGTAGCCGATACATGTGGGGAGGGAGTCCGCTATGCGACCATGTGGTTGAGGAGAGGCTGCGAGATGATGCACGAGGTGCCAATGTCTGTGACGCTTGGTCTTTCTCGCGGCGTCCTCTGGTGATAGGGGTAATCGAGTGCGAAATTTGGAACTCTGGATGGCCGGACTTGGCACGCATCACTTGCGATGGTGGGTTCCCCATTGGAAATTCTGAGACTTGTAGGACCGCTCGGGAGGGTGCATTGATTGTCGAGTGCGGGGGTGTCTCGAGGCGTCTTTCTATATTCCATCATTGGTTACTGCGGCGATGCGAGTGGAAGCGAGATGCAGTGGCTTGATCGAGTTATCTTTGCTACCTTTGAGGTGGGATCTCTGCGGATGGAGGATCCTTCGACGCTGTGCTTGATCACCGATGGTGGCAATACACGTCCTTTCTGCCGGGGTTCTCTTTCACCGGAGAGAGGGCAGTTACGTCGGCTTGATATACGGGTAGTACGAAGAGTGTATGGGGAGACACGAGATGGCTATCTTGTGGAGACGGAGTGGTGTTGAGTGCGATCACACAGACGGTTCGACATTGAGGAGGACGAGGCGAGGCTAACCACAGGAATCGTGCGCGACGCCATGGGCGATTATGTGGCAAGTGCGATCGGGAGGCCAATCAAAGCAGCTGCGATGATGGCTCGAAGCGAGGCGGCTCGAGACGAGCTAGAGAAAGGAGGCTGTATTAGCGGCCACGGGATTGACGGAGCGTCGGGAAGAGTCCACGAGCCGAGGTAGAAGGCCTAGGAATATTTCTGCGAAGGTGAAGAACACTCGCGGGGAAAAGGGAAAGGGAAGAAGGATGAAGGACCTAGTACGGGAAACTAGGTTGACCTTCTTGTCCAGTATCCACCCATTGTCATTGCGAGACACATTAATTGATTAATGTTTTATTGTAGTTTTGCTAGCGTGTAGCGAGTCAAGAGTTGACCGTGCTTGAACTCATCAAAGAATGTTTTAACCGTTATGAATTTGTAGGTTAAATGAAAAGAGTTTTCGAAACACAAGCAATTGATGCTTATTGTATTTTTTGTTTTTAGACCGAACCAAAGATGGCTGCCTACGTTCCCCTTTTACAAGCTGGACTAAGGGGCTCGAGGTCACCGTAGTTCGACACTTTAGGTGAATTTGAGAAAAAACCAAGACAAAAGAAGTGCGACCACTGTTTTTTACTGGATCATTAGCGGGAATGTATCCGGTTGGGTATTACTCTTTTAGCACTTTAATTTGCGAGGGGACGGTGTATGGGGAAGGTGAGTTGACTCGTGCTCTTCCTCAAACGAAGTATCTGCGGAGCTTGCTTCCGTTCACGGGGTTAACGAAAGGGTTTCCGTCCAAATCGCTAGCTTCATGGCTCCTCAGGAGAAGATTCTTTGTACCACGAATGGTCCTATCCGGGTAGGCTCCCACTTTTCAGGGTGATTGGTGCGTAGGAGGCTTTTCCTTTAGCACCAAGTCGCCTTCTACGATGTCTCGGATCTTGACTTTCTTGTCGAATGCTCGTGCCATTACGCTGCAGGTAGGCTCGAGTGTGTTCCATGGCTTTCAATCTGCGCTCGTCGAGTAGAGCAAGTTCGTCGTGACGGCTCGTAGCCATTCGACTTCATTGACCCCGTTTTCCAAGAGGACTCGGAGGGATGGAATTTCCAATTCCACGGGTAACATTGCTTCCATTCCGTAGGTAAGTGCGAACGGAGTCTCCCTGTGGCGGTTCGGCGATGTTCGGTATCCCCGGAGGGCTAGATGTAGCTTTTCGGGCCGGTCTGACCTGCAGTGGTCATCTTTCGATTATCATGGCGAGAGTCTTGTTGGGTTTGCCTCTCTTGCACCATTGGTTTGTGGTACAGTAGGGAGAAGACTGTGACGTGTGACTACGGGTCGGTCGGTAGTTGGTCACAATTTCCTTCGAAGTGAGTCCCATTGTCGGAGATGATCTCGTTGGGCACTCCGTATCGGCACATGATGTTCTCTCGGATGAACTCGGCCACCTTCCTAGAATTCGGTACCTTGTATGATGCGGCTTCTACCCATTTGGTGAAGTAGTCGGCTTGCGACTAAAATGAACTCGTGACCATTGCTCCACTGGAGGAGTGATCTTGCCGATGACGTCGATTCCCCATGTGGCGAAAGGCCATGGCGTAGTCATGCGGTAGAGTTCGTGAGGAGGGATGTGATTGAGGTTGGAAAACCGTTGACATTTGTCGCGGCTTCGGACGAAGCTGGATGCGATCTGTTTCCATTGATATCCAATAGTATCCCATACGGAGAATGATGCGTGTCAATGCTCGGGCGTTCATGTGCGGACCGCGAGGTTCCGTTGTGAACTTCGTTCATTAGCTCGGCGCTTTTTCTTTGTTTACACGAAGGAGTGGCCCTTGGTGGCGCTTCTTGTACAACATACCCCCGAGAATGACGAAATGGGATGCCGGGCGTTTTAATGCCATCATGTTTTGGCTTTGATCCCTTCTTTGTATTTTCCATCTTCATTTGTGAAGGAAGCTTCTCCGCTTTGGAGAGTCTTGGTAAATTTGATTGTACCGGGGTTCGTCGATCGTTTACTGTTTCTTTTCGATCTTACGGCAATAGGCGGGTGTTTCCGTCTGCCTATTACGAGGGGTTTCTTGCTTTTCCCTCGGGAATTTCGACAAGAGGCGAGGGTTGCCGGGCGTCTGCGAGCGGTTTCTGTCTCTTGGCAAATAGTGAAAAGAGATGTCCTTGAGCGAGCAATGAGCTCCTCCATGTACGCGTGGTACTTCGAAGGCGAGAATCTACCGTCTTCCATTTGTTGGATACTTGATTGATGATCAATCTTTGAGTCTCCATATACATCCGGCTACGAGATGTTGCGCTCGAGGCGGCTTCCAAACTTCTGCACGAGGCTTCGTATTCTGTTTGCATTGTTGGTTGCTTCAAAATTGACTTGATGGCTATGGGAGTATGCTCGTCCTTGGGATCGACAAGGAGCATTCCAATGCCATTCCCCTTCTTGTTGGCTGCCCCATCGAAGAAGAGTTGCCGGCGGTTTCTTATTGTCAAGTGAAAAGATTCCGTCGTCAGGAAATTGCGGATCGGGACCCTTAGGTTCCTTGCTCGGGAAGTCGGCAAGGCGATGCGCCATTACTACGCCCTTTGTTGATTTTCGACCATGTACTTGATGTCGAACTCGGCCCGGGAAGAATGACCACTTGGCTAGCCGCATTGACGGGGATGGCTTGTCAAAGAGATATCGGACGGGGTCCACTTTGGAGACCGGGAGCAGAATGCGGCTGCATGTAGTGTTTCGGTTTCCCGACTACCCATACCAAGGCGGTACGGGTTTTCTACGTCTTTGAGTAGTGAGTTCACTTCCTTGAAGCTTTCGGCTTACGAAGTAGATTGCATGCTCAACCTTGGAATCTTTACGTTCTTGTGCCGGCATTGCTCAGATAGACGTGTACATTCTTGTCGGATACGGGAGTAGTGGCTTGTCTTCGTGTGGCGGGCACGGAGTGGGGATTAACCAAGTAGGTCTTGATTTTCTCGAAAATTTGTTTGGCACTCGGAGTCCCATTTGATGTCGGCATTCTTTTTCATCGGTTTGAACATGGGCTCGCGAGAAGATGTCAGCGGTTGATGAAGCGGCGATGTCTTGAAGTCTTCCCATGAAGCTCTTTACTTACATCGGGGTTTGAGGCGGCTTCATGTCGATGATGGCCTTGATTTTCACAGGATCGGCTTCGATACCTCTTTACGTAACCATGTACCCCGGTACCTTGCCGCGCTTGACGCCGAAGGTGCACTTTGCGGGTTCAACCTCATGGAGTGTTTTACGAGTCTGTTGAAGAACTTCCTCGGATCTGTCATGTCTTTGCATGTCGATCCCTTGGAGTGGATGATCATGTCGTCGACATATACTTCGATTTCTTTGTGAATCATGTCATGGAAGAGAGGCATTGCGGCCTAGTAAGTAACCCGGCGTTCTTTAGACCGAACGGCATGGCCAGGTGTAACAGTATGTCCCCATGGAGTGGTGAAGGCGATCTTGGCACGATCCTCCTCGGACATCTTGATACGGTTGTATCCGGCAAACCCGTCCACGAAGGACTTTACTTGAAATTTGCCGTGGTGTCGACCGGCATGTCGATGTTAGGCAATGGGAAATCATCCTTAGAAATTTGGCCTTGTTGAGATCCAGAAAATCCACGCGACATCGACCTTTCCGTTGGCCTTGGTGACCGTCACGATGTTGGAGAGCCAAGTCGGGTACTCAATCACTACGATGAAACCAACTCGGAGCATTTTCTCAATTTCTTCTTTAACTTGCAAGGACCACTCTGGCTTGATCTTGCGCGGCTTACATTTGGCAGGCTTGGATTCGGGATCCGGGGAATTACGTGCTCCACGATTGAGGATCGAGTCTGGCATGTCTGATATGACCGGGCGAACACGTCAACATACTCCCGGAGGAGGCTTATCGGGGCTTCCTTTTACGCATCGGCGAAGAAAGCGCCACTTGTGTCTCTTTAGGCTCTTGCGCGACCCCGGAGTTCACTTTGGTCATAACCTCTTCGGCGGCTTGGGCCGGTTGTCCTCTTGGTCAACTACACGCTCGAGAACTTCTTTAATGTATTGTTCGTTTAATGTATGCCTTCTTTATCAATTGAGTTATTAACGTCTTTTAAGTTGTTTGTTAACTTATCGGTTGTTAAAGTGGCAATGAGAGGATACTCAGAAAGGTCGAGACTTTTCATTACACAAGAACGGGAATACATGATTGGCTACAACATTATAGTCCTCCGGCGTAAGGCCGTTGGATGACTCGGAAGGGCTGGATTCGACAGGAGGCGGCTCGAAAGGGTTTGAGACCGGGTTTAGGGAGATGTGGGTGCGGGCCCGGCTTGTCTTCCAGTGCACTGGCTTGCCCTTGGTCAGGTGAAAGTTACCCAATTCTTCGGTGGCATTCTTTGGATGCTTGAGGAGGGTGCGGGGATCGAGAGGCTTGGCTCTGCTGTCCCTATCATGGCGATCATCTTTGTTGTCGGAGCCCGGTCGATCAAGTTGGGCAACTCCATGACTTCTTCAAACGGACTACGTAGAGCTGGTCCCTGAGAGCGTCTTCTATGAATTACGGTTCCTTACGCTTTGGATTCTTGTCTCGAATGTGGCCTCGGCGGCTGATCCGAACAACTTGTTTCCCGTGGAGAGTACCTTGAGTTGCTCCTCCAAGTGCAGGATTCCCTTGAATGTGTACTCATCTTTGGGTGTGGTGGCGGTTGGTCCAGTAGAGGCTGTGATGTCGAGGAACGCTCCCCTTATCGGATTAGCTTTGAGTCCTACGAAACGCTTGAGGTCCCGTGCTATTTGTTCCATTACATGTAGTCTTGGTGTTGACTATCCTGCTTCTTTCTCATCTTCATCAGGTTCCGTCGGTCCCCTCGGTTACGCTGTCGGTTCATTGTCGGTCCCCTCGGTTCTGCTGTCGGTTCCCTTGTTGGTCCCCTCGGTTCTGCTGTCGGTTCCCTTGGTGAAGTAATGAGCGAGGTCAAAGGCATGTAAGGTCGGAGGTGGGTGTGCCGTCGGAGGTTCCCCTTTTGTGGGCTGCTTGCCTTGGTGCGGGCGAGCCTTTTGTCTTCCTTGATGTCGGCGGTGTTGGCACGTAGCCAAGCCCCTGGACCGTGGTGTGGTCCTTGACTTCAATAACTTGGTCTTGGCCTTGCGGCCTTTTGCGAGCCCCGGATCACAGGATGAAGTTCATGAGTTTCATCATCCTCGTGGCGGGAGGAATCGATCGTGAAACAGTGGAAGGTCCACGTTGCATATTTGGATCTTGGAGGTCTCGAGTGAATCCGATTAATGGCATGTCATCATTATGCTTGATTTCCAAGGCGGAATGTCGTTGGTCTTTGGTCCCCTCGGTGGTGACAGCATCGTAGTAGGCGTAGTTAGCTCGTTGCCTTGCATGAACTTGAGGCCTTGGTGAAGGGTGGATGCCACGCCATTGATTTGATGCAGCCGGGGACGCCCAGGGATGGGCTGTGAAAGTGATTGGAATGTCCAACACTTGGAATTCGGTGGGGATCACCCGCTTGCCGAACCGGATGTTAAGAGTAGCAACCCAGAAGCATGTACGGGAAGTAGAGTCATAGGCCTTGACGGTGTGGGTGAAGGCTTAAGATACGTGGGCTTGATGTCAAGCGGGTCCATCATCTTGGCGGGCAAGACATTCATTCGGAACCTCCGTCTACCAACACGCGAGGAAGACGACGCTCGTCAGTGGGCTGTGATGTAAAGCGGCTCATTGTGATCGGCCCCAAATTTTGGAAGGTCCAAATGCGTGAAGGTGATAATGTTGCCATAGTGGATGTTACCAATCATCGAATGACTTCATGCGGGGTTGCGTCCACGGGGACCATGGTACGGGCCGAGACTTTCCTCTAGCTTGAGCTTGTGAGGATAAGAGGAGGTGAGCGAGACAAAGGGAAATGTTCGCTGAGTGCCTTGGTAGTGAGGATCGGGTCCTCTTTCAAGGAACTTGCGTCTGCGGGTGGCCGGGCAATCAGCTCCGTCGGCTTTTTGGTGGCCTTAGGTGGTAATGCATGGATTTGACCCGATCGGGTTAGAACGGCGACATCGGGTTTGGTCCCTTACGAGCAGTGCTCTGAGTTGAGCCATAGTTAGAGGAGGATTCCTCGTAGCATAGGGCCATGCGTCTTCCCTCAACTCATTGATTGTGGATGAATTCCGGGAGCTTCGGCGGCTTGACGGATTCTGTCCCGGGATGCGGCTTGGGTGCCTCTGCGGGGAGGTAGCCTACGGTTTGCTTGATTGTTCGAATGTCGGTGCCTGGCAGTGATTGCACTGGCTGAGCTGTGCGTTGCTTGACCCTCGGGGAGGTTGGAGAGTTCTCGGCTCAAGCGAACGGTCTCCTTGATCTCTTCACGGTATATCGCGTTCCTTTCCTTCTTCTTGAGCATACTCGGGCGATGCAGGTTGGGTGCAGCGATACTCGTGGTTGGCTAGTTTTCCTCCACTGCAGGCCCCGAGATCAATCTTCTTGCGGCGGAGCTGCGTCGAGAGTTAATGCTGCGTTTCTTCCCATGTGAGAATAGCCGGTGCTTCCTTGAGCTGCGTGCGGCGGTCTAGGTAAACTTCCATCGGGGAGAGTTTTCTTCTACGCTTTATACGAGTGGCGGGTATGTCGGAAGGTGAGTACACGGCTTCCCGAACATCTGCCCGTATGTAGTTCTTTGTCCCAGTTGATCGTTTACGTAAATGAAGGCATGGGTGTGGAATTTCCACTGAGTAGTTGCTCGAGGCAATTTCCATCCTCCTCCTGTTTTTAAATAGACCTTCCTCCACTGAGTTGGCCTTTCAATTTGAGTGCGGAGATGATCCGTTCCCATCCTCCCGGGACCACTTGGGAGTCGGTTTTGTTGACTTCATGCCCGGCTTGGAAGAGAATGGTTTCATCGTCTTCGTCGTCGCTTTCACGAGAGAACTTGCTTTCCTCGGGAAGGTAAGCGGCCAGGGATTCGTTCATTTGTGTCGTTCCATCTCCTAGGTCATCGGGACCGTTGACCACCCTTGGTTGGCAAAGGGGTTGGATGAGAACAGACGGTAGTCAGGGAAGTTGCCATGGGCAAAACTCCTGAGGTCGGCTGGTCTAGAGTGGCCTCACAGCTTTACATGCGAAGAAATTTGCTGTGACACTTTAAGGGCTTGGTCCTGTAGGTCTTTCGAGCTTGGTCTTCGTCCCAAAGACGACTTTCTTGAGCGGCTAGCTCCATGAGAGCTTTCCTTGCGAGACCTAGGCGAGTCTCCGTAGGTGCGCATCGTACGGCTAGTGTCGAGAACCGTGATTACATTCAAATCGCCGAATGGCGGAACACTTGGATTACATTGACGAAGGAAGTCGGGCCAGGACATTCCATGCGTCCTTCCTTGATCTCGATCACCAAGAAGTTTGCCCATATACGCTTGATTGACCCAGGGGAGTATTGGTCTGCAATGTTGACGGTCTCGTGATCTCGCTCGATCGCCAAGTCTATCAAAGCTAGCGGTCGATTGGCGGGATATACGAATCGGGGCCGTGACGAGTGGGAGCGAGAATCGAGCGAAGCATGTTGATGCTGAGGTGGTCATTTCTGTGTCGGAAGGCGGCTACGCCTTGCGGGAAGACTTTCCACGAGATGTTTCGGGGTGGGTGGTGGAAGCGTTCCCGAGGTTGATCGACTTGTAGCGGGGTGAGGAGCTTGGTCTCCTTTCTTTGTTGCCCTTGGCCTTGGCGGCGCTTGAGGGTATAAGCTTGGCGACGGCACGGGCCGGTTGCCGGTAGGGTGGTACTTGGAAGTAGGGATGAGCTACGAGCTCGCTTGGCCGGCGCCTCGTTTACCATGAGCGGCGGTCATCGAGGTGACCTTGGTGTGGCGAGAATCGATAACAGGACGGGGATCCTTGGCTTCATCGGGATACACGGAATAGATGATATTGACGAAGTCGTCGTCCTTCACTTGATCGAGAGGATTCCTCGTTGCGTGAATCACGTGCTTCCAATTGTCGGATAGGCTGCATGCATCTTGGACGTTGAGCTTGACAATTTCCATGGTATTGGAACCTTGGTCGTAGGTGACACGATCGGAAGGAGTTAGTCCTCAGCGAGCATGTGAATGCGGAGGTGCGCTTGCGGAGTGCCGCGTCCTCGACTCCGGAGAGTCCAGATTCATCGTCATCGATCGCTCGATCCGAGGTGTAGGGACGTATTGCGTCGGGTTGCGTGTTTGGGCGGCTAGGAAAACATCATGCTCTTCGTTGGAGAAGAGGGGTGCGGCGGGTAGTTCCTCGTGGAGGACGTCCCATACAACTTCCATGCATTCATCACGAGAATGACGGTGTTTGTTGACCTTGATCACAAAAACCTCTTCACTGGCGGGGCCGAGAGAGTTTGTTTGGAGAATGCGACGAATCTCCGATTGGAGGTAGGGGTTTATGTGCCGTATCATGGCGATATTCGGCGTTTCCTTCCAATCTGCCTCCAAGTGTTGGAAACGACAGTTGAACTTGATGTATCGGGCGCCGAGTGCACTTTGCTCGAGTACGTTTACATAGTTAGCATCTCGGACTACGAGGGATTACGATGAGATTTGCCCGATAGTCCCTTGGTTGATTCGAAGGAGGTAACCCCGGTGCACGAGTGCGGACACGTTTGGCTCTTGTCTCGGCTTCGTTTCCTATGAGGAAGCTGTCCCCTCGGATGACTTCGAGATCTCCTGTCGGTTGATGAACTTGACACATTGATGGAGAGTGGAAGCTATGGCCTTCATGTGGTGTAGCGAGGGCGTCCCAAAGAGGCTGTGAACTCGGATGGAATGTCCATCACGTGGAATTTCTTTGGCACCATTTGGGTTTCGAACCAAAGTTCGAGTCACTTGTCCCGAGGATGGGGCGAGACGAGTTGTCGTAGGCCTTGATAGTCCGAGTAGACGGTATCAAATGGCTTTCATGGATGCGGAGAGCTCGCATCATCGAGAGGAGGACATTAACGGCTGACCCGTTATCTACCAATACTCAGGGAGTGATATGGTGTTGAGTTTGAGAGTGATGTCTGAGCTTCATTGTGCCAGGCGTCTCTCGGTAAGTCTTCATCACGAGAATGTGATCATGCTTTGCCATACGGGCGGGAGTCGTAGATCTCGTCTCTATCCGTAGAAGGAGAGTCATCCGGCCATCCGTTTCTGTCTTCCTCTTGCGAGGTAAAGCCTTTCTTTGGAACCTCGGGAGTATGTTGAAATTTGCTGTGGCGGTTGCCGCCCTTGGTTAGCACATTGATCGAGTGCGATTGCCAAGTGACCTTGATCTTCCTTTACCGGTCAGGGCTCGGAAGGCTGGACAAGTTGAATCTTGGGCGATCCGCGGAGGGTTAGGCTTACGGCGCGGTAAGACTATCAAGATACGAGGTATTCCGGTGTTCAGTGCAGATTACGGTTTGGTGGACTTTTCGGCTTTCCCACCTATGTCGCTCTAGAGGCTGCATGGCTGGAGGCAAAAGGGGCTGGAGTACGGTAGTAGTCGAACCTCCGGAGGGTTTCTCCAAGTGTACCTACACTGGTATCTCCGGCTTCGTATCTTTCTCTCGATTCTTTGTTGAGAGGATTTCTTCTTGTTTCCTCGGAGGATTGCTCAGGACGGTTTCTCGAGACTCGTACTCCCGGGCGGGCGGAGCGATCACAAACATCGTAGGCGATGTGAACATTAGAGGAGGATCCAGTTTGAAAGAGGCGGAGCGGTTACTGTAGCACACTTCTTGGGCACCCACTCAATGGAGTTCATTGTTATTATTCGGAAAGGATTCCCGGCTGTATTGGGCCACGGGGCGCTCTAACTTGCCTTCTTCTATCAAGTTACGGATTTCGTATCGTAACCCCAAACGGTTGTCGGTGGTATGGCCGTGATGCGATGGAAGGCGCAGTATTTGCTCTTGTCCGCATTGGCTACGGGAACTTTGGGTTTGTAATTGGCCACGGGCATAAGGAGACCTTCCTTGATTAGCCCTTCCGGCATCTTGCTCAATGGCATGTCCAACTTGTCGAAGTGTACGGCGAAGCTTACAGTAGAAGCTGTTGCTTTGCGGGGCCCAGGTTTTACATTACTTGTTGTCCACGATGGACGTAGTTGACGGACGTATCTTTCCCTTTGTTGGGGGCCGGTGCGGGATTGAATGCGGTTTGTTGAGCGGTATACATGCGAGCGTCACGGTAGCCAACTTTTCCTTGAGATCCTTCTCAAGCTGTGAGCCGGCATTGACCATGGCCGGAGATGCAGGAAGAAATTGTGGCCCGATGAGAGTTCGATGGACGGTCTCAAGCAAGACTTGAAGATCCGCATCTTGTTCGTCTTTGGAGAGTGGCTCCATGATTTCGGAGAGTTTCCGGCTCCATCTCTTGTAGAATTCCCCAACACTTTCATCCGCTTTACGCTCGGTGGTGATTAAGTCCTCGCGACTTGTTTCCCACTCTAAGTTGGATGCATGCCGTTCCGGGGAAGATGTTGCGATCTGTTCCCAGTGTGGCGATCCGCGAGCTTGACCCTCGAAACCATCGTAACGGCCGAGCTTTTGAGCGTATCTTTGGAAGTGGTCGGCCATTTCTTTGGAGGGTTGCTCCTTTTGCTCTCATGTAGAACGTAAGTGTCGACGTGCGTTTGAGGACATTCCGTTCCATCGAATCGGTCCATCTCAGGCATTCGAACTTGGCGGGGAGAGGCGTGACCATTCCGGATCTGTGGATTTGAACGTTTCTGCTTTGAGCTGCTCATGGTGGCTTTCGGGTCTTTCATACGCTCGACCATCCAGGCTAAGGTTGGGTCCGGTGGTGGGCTGTGAGGCTCGGCGCCGGGTGCTACCACGTGAGTGGTAGTGATTGGAGGTGGAAGGCTTGGTATATGAGAATATACGGGAGCCTTTTACGAAGCTGTATCGGGGTTTGTCCCGGTGTTTAGAGATTCGTGTATAGGCAACGGGGACGAACAGGGAGGAGTGCGAGGATATTGGCATCTGAGATGGTCAGGCGGTGCGGCTGGTGATATTGAGTGATGGGTGTAGCACTGGGTGACCAAAATTGACAGGGTTGCTACGAGAGGTGGCAACATGGAGCCTAGGTCATTTGTTTCCTTGGTTGGAAGGCATCCCGTAAGTTGGCGGGGAGGAACACTGATTGAAGGTTTGGTGAAGCGGCTTTGGGGAATCGTCATCCTCTACCGGGACAAAAGTACCGTCGGCGGGGGGATAGGCTTTGCTATACCACGCTCATTCGGAAAGGCTGTACCACGAAATTCTGCGATCTTCTTTACGCCTCTTGTGGACCTCACAAGCTTGGATGGCTTCTTCCAATGTCATATACATTACCGGTGGCGGGGGTCCTTCCCGTCACGATTTCTCGGTGAGCTAGACATGTCGGAAATCTTTGGTGAGGAGCGAGGGAACCGAAGAGCGTACGCAGCCGTTCTTGTGATCTGGCAAGCGGCGGCCGGAAATCGAACCACTTTACGCTCATTGCGGGGAACGAAAGGAAGGGTTTAGGCTTCGGAAAAGGGTATTTGGCTCAAGGTTTTCGGGCTTGTGCAATGTGCGATTACCGATTAAAGTTTACTTAAAGCGCGTTTTCTCGAGTCTTAATTGGTTGGAAAAGAGCGTGTCTTCTTTTTCGCAACTAATCCTAGAGCTCTAATCGGTGGATCTCGTCACTACGCTTATAAGCCCCTCGTTTCCATTGTAGATCATCTTTCTCGGGACGGACTATCCCGAGCGAGGTCGATAAGGCAAGCGAGTTCCACCGACAAAGGAAAAAGTGAACTTAAGGCTAGGCGATCACGCAAACTTTCGACGTGTGCGGCGTACGGGCCACGGTCGAGGTCAACGTCCTTAAGTTAAGGCGGGAGTCGTGCCAAAATTTGGGCATGACCTCTCTGACTCGCTTGTGCGAGAGACCTTTAGCTTTTAGCGTTGGCCAAGTTGTGGGCGGCACGGTACATACGGCGAGGTTTGGTGACACGGCGTCACATTGAACCTTCGGGTATATTTTTCGGCGAGCTCCGCGTCAAAGTCAAGGCTGAAAAGCTCAAGACTTCGGGTCGGGAACGACCTTTGGTCTAAAACTCTCGAGCTTGACTCGGAG
>JAFEMH010000292.1:0-20000 GCA_022495995.1 Adenophora triphylla var. japonica | reverse complement strand
AATAATAATAATAATAATAATAATAATAATAATAATAATAATAATAATAATAATAATAATAATAATAATAATAATAATAATAATAATAATAATAATAATAATAATAATAATAATAATAATAATAATAATAATAATAATAATAATAATAATAATAATTTTCCCAAAAACATCTTCATTTTCCGGAAAACGTTTTCCCCATTTTCCTAAGGAAGTTATTTTCCAGGAAAACATCTTCCTCATTTTCCGGGAAACGTTTTTCACATTTTCGGAAAACGTTTTCCTTTTTCGGAAAACATTTTCCAGGAAATCATTTTCCGAAAGTTATTTTCCCCGAAACAAACGAAGCCTAAGTTGATTGGTGTTGTAAATATAAAAGTAAAGTAACTAAGAAAATAAGTGAGATAAATATAATAAAGATTATTAGGAAAGGAGACGTCCAAAAAAGACAAAAGTTAAATTTTATACAGAACCGTGAATAATACAATTCTGGCAATCAGAGGTGGCTGAAAATTATAAAAAATTAAAAATTCTGTAACGCAGACCTATCACCTAAGTCAGCAAAGATTGTAAATAGCACAAGTGCGAGCCGTCAATTTTGGGTTGAGCCTGTCGGGTCAGTCTGCCTCGCCATACAATAGGGGTGGATTGGATTGACATATTTCCAGCCCGCCAGGAATTTGACCCGCCCCGCCCCGTTTAGTGGCGGGTTTTGGTGGGTTGGGCCCGCCCCGCCAGCCCGTATTGACAGCTCTACATGCAAACGATGTCGTTTTTAATGGGTGTAAATTCTTCCTCAACTTGCGCATGTGTGTGTGTGTGAAATATGCAGATTGTGATTCTTGTGTTTCTTGTGTTTCTTGTGTTTGTATTCAGTTCTTTCTGGGTACCTGTAGTTCATGCCACAGAGTATACTTTATTAGGAAAACAGACTCTTGATTTACCAAAATGTAGCTGTACAACAAAGCTAGGATTCTTTTATCAAAAGTTGAATATCAAACTTTTTAGCGTGTTTTACTGACTTGAACATGCTTATAGTTGATTTTAACTTATCATAATGCAATATGCATGTAACATTGAAGTCAAATTTTAGTGCTCTTCGCAGTCAATTTTGGCAGAGAAAAGTGTTTTTTTAAGCTGGCCCGCATTGGCCCGCCTAACCCACCAACCAAGGTGAGTTGGGTTGGATTGACATATTTTCAGCTCACCAGATATTTGGTCAGCCCCGCCCCGCCCCGTTTAATGCATGATTTTGATGGGTTGAGCTCGCCCCACCCTGTCCTGTCGGCCCATATTGACAGCTGGCTGTACCACACCAAGTCAATCATCATTAATAAACCGAATAAACCAATTAAAATGTGCGCAATTAAAATCTCTATTACTTACCACTAGAGATCCACTGGATGATGGGCCAATTATTGACCAGCGCTTTCTGGACTAGGGCTTCAACGGGCCTTATCGGATTGGTAATTGTCAAGGTGTAATGGGACCTCATATGATGTACTCTACAACAACAGACAAGACAAACATCTTTTTGAGACTGTTTCACGTTGCGATAGTATTACATTTACTATTTAAAAGTGTTACATTTTAAAAATATAACATTTTTGAAAGTGATACTTTTTAAAATTGTAACATTTTCAAAGAAAAAATGTAATCTTATCGCACTGACGATCACCTCCTACACATTCATCGAATTAGTATTGTCAAGGTGTAATGGGACCTCATATGATGTACTCTACATACAAAATGAAACCGTCTCACGGTATTACGAATTTACATTTTCTTTTTAAAAATGTTACATTTTAAAAACATAACATTTCTGAAAGTGATACTTTTTTTAAGATGTAACACTTTAAAAAAAAAAAAATGTAACTCTGACACATCGTAAGACGATCTCATGACCACCTCCTACACATTCATCGGATTGGTAATTGTCTCACGGTATGAAATGTGATCAAATCGTAGCGAACTGCCACAATAATATATCGGTTGTATCCATCACCGGTGAATCTATGAAGAGATAAAAGGGGGCAACTGCCCCCTGTTAGGTAAGATAAGCTTATTAAGTTAGGAGTTTGTTTTGTTTTTACTAAATAAACGGAGTCAAACAGTAAGTGGAGTTGTACTCCTGTTTTTTAGTTGTTTTGTTACCCATGATTCAGTTAGCAAATCATGGGATTGCTTTCAGTTGTAAAAGGCCTTTATAAAGCCCCTAAGCTCAGCAAATAAAATATCCTTCCAGCATTTCTTTGCATTTTCAATTCTTAGCTCTACAATCTGGTATCGGAGCCTGAAAGGGCCTAATAGGTGGATATACAAGAGTGCTTGTGAGATCAAATACATCGTGTGAGACTGAGTGTAAAACACGAGTGGTAGTGAGATCAAAATACTGAATGAGTAAGAGCATGGCAACCTCAGAGAACTACATCCAGCCGTCAATTCCAAGGTTTGACGGACACTACGATCATCGGGTCGATGTTGATGGAAAACTTCTTGAGGAGCAAGGAGATGTGGACTCACGGTGGAGGAAGGAATTCCTACAGAAGCGATCGGGACTTCACCAAAGAAATGAGGCGCAGAGGAAGAGTGTCGAAGAGGCTAAGCTCAAGGATTTGAAGGTTAAGAACTTTCTGTTCCAAGCAATTGACAGAGAAATCTTGGAAACCATTCTCGACAAGTCGACGTCGAAGGCAATATGGAGTTCAATGAAACAGAAGTACGAGGGGTCTACCAAAGTAAAGAGATCGCAGCTCCAGGCTTTACGAAATGAATATGAGCTACTGTCCATGAAGGAAGGAGAGAAGGTTGATGCTTACTTTGCAAGAACTCTTAATATTGCAAATAAGATGAAGGCAAATGGTGAGACCATGGAGCAAAATACAATTGTGGAGAAGATTCTTCGATCAATGACACAAAAATTCAACTATGTGGTGTGTTCGATCGAACAATCCAATGACGTCAGCACTATGTCGATCGATGACCTACAAAGCAGACTTCTTGTTCAGGAATTGAGAATGGTTGGTCAAAGGGAAGAAGAGCAGGTTTTGAAAATTGCTACCGAAGGCAGCTCTAGAGGCAGAGGTAGAGGAAGAGATCAAGGTCGTGGAAGAGGACGCGGGAGAGGTCAAATTAATAAATCGCTGGTTGAGTGCTATAAGTGTCATAAGTTGGGGCATTTTCAATATGAATGTCCTGATTGGGAGAATAATGCAAACTATGTTGAGCTTGATGAAAAGGAGGAAATGGTGTTAATGGCTCATGTTGACATGAAACAGGCTACCGAGGAGCAGGTGTGGTTTCTAGACTCAGGGTGTAGCAATCACATAAGTGGGGACAAGAGATGGTTTCGAGACTTAGATGAGGAGTACCGGCATCAGGTGAAGATGGGAAATAATTCTAGGATGATGGTTATGGGAAAAGGTAGTATTCAGCTGCAATTTAATGGAGCTACACATGTTTTTGCTAGTGTATATTTCATTCCTGAGCTGAAGAATAACCTCCTCAGTATGGGACAACTCCAAGAGAAGGGGTTGTCGTTCTTAATTCAGAATGGAGAATGTCGAGTTTATCACCCCCAACAGGGTATGTTTCTTTTAGCAAGTATGACTCCTAATCGTATGTTTGTACTTTATGCAAATACATGTCTACCTCTGGTGTCTACCTGTTTTAAAACTACTACAGAGGATGCTACTCATTTGTGGCACAATCGTTATGGGCATCTTGGTTTTAAAGGACTTCAAAGGTTGCAGCTCGAGAAGATGGTTAAGGGTTTACCTGAGATCAAAACCCCTAATAAACTGTGTCGAGAATGTGTGACGGGAAAGCAGCAGAGAGGGGAAATTCCAAAGAAAAGTATGTGACGAGCGACACAACGATTGCAACTCATTCACTCGGACATTTGTGGTCCAATTTCTCCGGAATCAAGCAGCAATAAAAGGTACATCACCAGTTTTATAGATGATTTGAGTCGCAAATGTTGGGTTTATATTCTGTCCGAGAAGTCACAAGCCTTTATTACTTTTAAGAATTTTAAGGTCTTAGTTGAAAAGGAGAGTGGATGTTTTATTCAATGCTTGCGAACAGATAGGGGAGGAGAATTTAATTCTCAAGAGTTCAAGGATTTTTGTGTTACTAATGGTATTCGTAAGCAATTGACAGCAGCTTATACACCGCAGCAAAACGGGGTGGCAGAGAGGAAGAACCGAACAATTATGAATGTTGTTCGAAGCATGCTGATCGGAAAAGGGGTGCCGAAGATTTTTTGACCGGAGGCAGTGAATTGGGCAATACACATTTTAAATCGAAGTCCTACTTCAGTAGTGCAATCTTTGACTCCTGAAGAAGCTTGGAGTGGGGTACAACCATCTGTTCACTATTTCAGAGTATTCGGATGTGTTGCACATGCACAAATTCCTGCTGCAAGAAGAAAGAAACTTGATGATAAAAGTGTGAAATGTGTATTTTTTGGGGTTAGTAAGGAGTCCAAAGCATATCGGTTGTATGATCCTGTAGCCAAGAGAATAGTAATTAGCAGAGATGTGGTTTTTGAAGAAGATGAACATTGGGAGTGGGGAATAAGTCAGGAAGACAAAATTTTGGATGTCTTAGATTGGGGAGAAAATGAAGATGAACAGGAGGCAAGTGAGAATGAAGAAAATAGTAATGCAAATGAGGGCAAACAACTTATAAATCCAGACCCAACTCCAAGTGTTTCGGTATCTCGAGCATCTTCAAGCACAAGTTCAGAGGAAGCTCAAGATGAGAGGAGGATTCGAAGAGCACCGGTATGGATGGCTGATTATGAAAGTGGAGAAGGCTTGTCTGATGAAGAAGAGGTACTCGAAAACTATGTTTCATTTTGTTTTTTTTTCTGAACCTTCTACTTTTGAGGAAGCTATTCTTAGTGACAAATGGAAAAGTGCAATGGACAAGGAAATGGAGGCGATTGAGAAAAAAAATACTTGGGAGATGACAAAGCTACCAGATGGCGCAAAAACCGTGGGACTAAAATGGATCTACAAAACAAAGACAAATGAGAATGGAGAGGTGGAGAAGTACAAAGCTAGACTCGTTGCAAAGGGGTATTCTCAGCGGTATGGTGTAGACTATACTGAAGTCTTTGCTCCGGTAGCTAGATGGGACACTATACGCATGGTTATAGCTCTTGCTGCGCAAAATGGGTGGTGCGTGTACCAGCTAGACGTAAAAAGTGCGTTCTTGCAAGGTGAGCTGAAAGAAGAAGTTTATGTAGATCAGCCCCAAGGTTACGTCAAAGTCGGTAGTGAGGCTAAGGTTTTCAAGCTGAAGAAAGCGTTGTACGGACTGAAGCAAGCACCGCGAGCTTGGTACAGCCGCATTGAGACCTACTTCATCAAAGAAGGTTTTACGAGATGTCCCTACGAGCACACTCTATTCATAAAACATGATGAAGGTAATATTCTCATTGTGAGTCTTTATGTGGATGACTTGATATACTCCCTCCGTCCCACGTGAATAGACACCAAAAATCTTGGCACAATAACTAAGGAAAATGAATATAATAATGAAAATGTGTGGTAGGAAATGAAGAGAGAGAATGAGTGGAGTTGGTTGAATAAATTGTGTGGTAGGAAATGAAGAGAGAGAATGAGTGGGTGGGGTAGGATGAATATAAAATAATAAATTCTTTTCCATTTTGGGCAGTGTCTATTCACGTGGGACGTCCCAAAAAGGAAATAAGTGTCTATTCACGTGGGACGGAGGGAGTATACTGGTAGTAATGAGAGTATGTTTAAGTCTTTTAAAGAATCCATGGAAAGAGAATTTGATATGACTGATTTAGGAAAATTACATTATTTCCTTGGAGTTGAGGTGATTCAGAATGATATAGGGATTCATATTTGTCAAAGAAAATATGCTAGGGAGTTGCTGGTTCGCTTTGGAATGGAGAGGTGCAATCCTTCAAAAAGTCCTATTGTACCTGGGAGTAAATTTATGAAAGATGGAGATGGAGTGAAAGTTAATGTCACTGAGTACAAGCAAGCAGTCGGCAGTTTGATGTATCTAGCTGCGACTCGTCCGGATCTTATGTTTGTGTTGGGAATTATTAGTCGATTTACGAGTTGTCCTACTGAATTACATATGCAGCTTGTGAAAAGAGTGTTTCGTTATTTGAGTGGAACACAAGATTTTGGCATTCTCTACCGCCGGGATGATAAGAAGAAGCTTGAAGTGTATACTGATAGTGATTATGCAGGAGACCAAGACGATAGTAGAAGCACATCTGGATATGTTTTTGTGATGGGAACGGCAGCAGTTTCGTGGGCATCCAAGAAACAACCAATAGTCACTTTGTCCACAACGGAGGCGGAGTACGTTGCAGCTGCTTATTGTGCCTGTCAAGTCATCTGGACACGAAATATTCTTCAGGAACTTGGAAATATTCAAGAGGGAAAGACTATTGTGTATTGTGATAATTCGTCAACCATCAAGCTATCCAAGAATCCAGTATTCCATGGGAAAAGCAAACATATTCAGGTTCGATTTCATTTTCTTCGTGAACTGGCAAATGATGGAACCTTGGAATTAGTTTATTGCAGCACTGAAGATCAGTTAGCGGACATCATGACAAAGCCGTTGAAGCTAGACGCGTTTGAGAAACTGCGAGGTGCACTGGGCATGTGTTCTGCATCAGAAGTAAATTAGTTGCTTGAGAGCTACTAGTTTAGGGGAGGATATGTTAGGTAAGATAAGCTTATTAAGTTAGGAGTTTGTTTTGTTTTTACTAAATAAACGGAGTCAAACAGTAAGTGGAGTTGTACTCCTGTTTTTTAGTTGTTTTGTTACCCATGATTCAGTTAGCAAATCATGGGATTGCTTTCAGTTGTAAAAGGCCTTTATAAAGCCCCTAAGCTCAGCAAATAAAATATCCTTCCAGCATTTCTTTGCATTTTCAATTCTTAGCTCTACACCCCCATTGGTCTTTTTTTAAAAAAAAATCTATTTCAAAATGTATAAAAAAATTGGAGGTTTAGTTCAATTTGTTGAAGTTTTCCCCTTTCAGGATAAAAGAAAAAAATCAATAGATTTTTCCCCCATTGACGAAAATACAGTTAAATTTTTTTTTTGTTGTGCAATCTCTGCCCCCAATAACGAAAATTTCTGATTTCACCACTGATCTTCGTACAAGATATCATATAATAGCGTGTTGGTTTCCAAGAACTTAGTACTAGGTCATAACAAATGTCAGTAGTCTTGTGTCATAAGTAATCGACAAGTGAGTTTGTTAAATAGAGACACAAAAACATCCTCAACAAATGAAAGTCGAATTTTAGATGTTACAACATCCATATCCAAGTCTTGACAAGTTTTTAGATGTTACAACAACAACAACAAACTACAGAAGCAAGATGAGTTATGATTGCTTGAAAGAGAAGAGAGGTGGCTCAGTTTGGAAGGCATGGCTCAACAAGTCCTTTAAAGATACTCTCAATGAAAGCTGCATGCCTTTCTATAAAAGATGTCCAATGGCCCATTTACGAATGAGAAGGGGTACACCAGCCCGTCCCGAAAATTATAGGGGTGATGTGTGAAATGTGAAAATTGGGCCCTAATATTTAAAAAAAAACACAATAACTATAAAATATACTCCCTCCGTCCCGCTAATATTAGCACAAACACTGTTTGCGCGGGAATTAAGAAATATGATATTTTAATAAAATGTTGTGAGTGTAAAAGAATGAGTGGAGAGAGAATGAGTGGAGGGTGTAATAAATTATAATAGTGTTGTGAGTATTAAAATAATGTAAGAGAGAGAATGAGTGGGGTTGGGTGAATATTTTATTAATATAAAGTTTCCTTTTTGGGAGTGTGCGGATATTAGCGGGACGCTCAAAAAGGAAAGTGTGCTAATATTAGCGGGACGGAGGGAGTATATAAGTACTTTCATATAAAGATAAAATTTTTATAAAATTGGGCCCTATTATTAATTTTTTTTTTGGAATAATTACCAAGGAAGGTATCGTATTTAAGGTCCATTTTCAAATAAGGTAACGTACTAACTAGTTACTAACTTAGGTATCGTACTTTCAAAAGTAATTTCAAATAAGGTATTCCATCTAATTTTTAACTAACGTCGTTAAAAAATCTAACGGACTTGTCAACCTCGTTACTACCCCCCACCCACCCCCGCCCTACCCCCTACCACACCCCCACCCCCCACCCGCCCCACCCTGCCCCACCACCCCCCACCCCGCCCCACCCACCCCCCACCCCGCCCAACCACCCCCTGCCCCCGCCCCCGCCTCCCACCACCCTCCACCCACCCCCCACCCACCCCCCACCTCCGCCCCACCCACCCCACCCCCGCCACACCCCCAACCCACCCCTACCTACCCCCCATCCCCCCCCCCTACCAACCCTACCCCCCCACCCCACCCCTAAACGAGGTTGACAAGTCCGTTAGATTTTTTAACGACGTTAGTTAAAAATTTGGTCCAATACCTTATTTGAAATTAATTTTAAAAGTACGATACTTAAATAAGTAACTAGTTTGTACGTTACCTTATTTGAAAAAAAAGTAAAAGTACGGTACCTTAGCTTTTTTTTTTTTTTTATGGAAGATATATATATATATATATATATATATATATATATATATATATATATATATATATATATATATAAACAAGATAGTCACTAATTAAGGAAATAAGAAACTTTCCCCCCAAAAATGCTTCCTAATTTAGAAAATTTGTTGTTTAATAAAAGTTAATGAAAAAACGTTTGATATTATTGACTAATTAAGATTACTCATTATCCTCACATTATTATATGTCATCTGTATCAAAAATTATGACATTAAATTCTAATAAAAAGATAAACTAGCTTTTGACATTGTTTTGACTAATGCCTATCAATTTCTATATGTATATAGTATTATTTACATATCAGTCCCAAAATTAAATTTACTATATCAAGCTTAAATTTACTATCAACTTTTAAGAAAATATTGATTATCACATAATTTAAGCAAAAAAAGAGTTAATATTTCTAGCATTAAAGAGTTTTAGAGAGTAGGTGCAAATACAAAGAGTGCGTCTGGGGAGAAACGCGTTTCTCCATTGCGTATGGAGAAACGGGGCTTATTATGTCGCGCGACGTAAGTAGCCAGTTTCTGGATATCCTTTACAAAGCTTCTGGATATCCGTGCTTTGAAATGGATAGCCGTAAGTTTTCAAAGGATATCCAGTAAACCAAGCATTTTTCCGGATATCCTTTACAAAGCTTCTGATATCCGCAGAAGTTTTGAAATGGATATCCGTGAAAGCTTTGTAGCGATATCCGAGAAAAAAATATTTGGTTTCCGGATATCCTTTCAAAGCTTCCTGGCTATCCTTTTCAAAGCTTCTTGGATATCCTTTCCAAAGCTTCCGGATATCCGTAAGTCGGTTTGTGTTGATATCCAGTTTTTGTGGCTAGGTATGTCGCACGACATAACAAGCCCCGTTTCTCCATAAGCGACGGAGAAACGCGTTTCTCCCCAGATTTTGTGAAATACAAATCGTATTATGGAAGTTTTAGTTTTGAACAATACTCCATATATGAAATTTTGACGTATTTCTTATCGTCTTCCATGGAGTATATATATATATATATATATATATATATATATATATATATATATATATATATATATATATATATGATGACGCCACAAATGGGGTCGTGAGCGGTTCTGGCTGATATCCGGCTAGGATATATTTGGTGGTTTTGTGTACCTAGATCACAACACAAACAAGCACCGTTAAGGTCAAAGTTGACGTTACTCCAACCTCAGCCCTAAAGGAAAGAGTAAGAATACCGAGTAATAAGGCTCAATACCTTTCGGAGCGCGTGTTTAGGTTTTGAGAGTAAAAAGAGCTTACTCAATTGTATATGGAACTTACCTTGCCCAAGCGGGGTAAAGGCCTTCTATTTATAGGCAATGCCATGGTGCTTGCTGAGGTAAGCACGAGATCAGCCCCTGTGGGCACTTTTGGTAGCTCGACCTGCCTACACGTGTCCGGGCAGCCTAATCGGGTCCCGTCAGTGAGGGAACATCGATCGTCTGTGGAACATGGCCGAAGGGACATGAGCCGTGTAGCCGCTTATTGCATTAAATGGAATAGTAGGCGCCGGACCGAGCCGCATTGAATGCGTGATGGGGAGCTTCTGCAAAGCTGGCCCGTCGTCAGAGCGCAAGCTAACTTGCTCAAGAAGGCTTGACATTAACCGGAAGATGTGCCCGCGGCCAACGCTGCGCCCGCATGGGCCAAAGATATATGACGCGAGCACGGCTTGATGCGGCATGACTCATGCGGGCACGCATCCAGCCGAAAGGTGGTTCCAAGTGGTCCTCGACTGGGACGAACCGAGGAGGACACTGCCTCGACCACAGTGGCCTATTTGTCCGCTGCCTTCCCTCCAAATGGGTCTAGGAACCGCATACACCGGTTCCTTGGACTAGACCGAGCGCGGGCCCTGGGCCCAAAGAGGATCCGGCTCATCAATGGCCCCTAGCTCCAAGTGTGATTATTTATGGTCTCGAGTGAGGAGCTACTAGAAGCCTCTGCCTCGCCTCACCGTTCCTCGCGCGAGCACCACTGGCTGGGCGTTCCTGTTGCTTGGCCCTACGGGCCAAAGTGGAACGCTCGGGAGGCACCAAAGGAGTGACACGTAGTCCCTTGCATGGCGTGCCTCCCTGCTAACAGTGGGCCCCTCATGTATGAAAAGACGTTAGTGGTACGTCAGTGGGGTACGTGTCGCCCATCCAAGGGGGTAATAAATGCAAAAGGTATTTAATTTTTCGAATTTTCAAACGCTGAAATCGGCTTCATGGTCCGAGGTTGGATTTGTGGGCAATTAATACGGGTTAACGGGGTTAACCCGTATAGGTAGGCCTTATAAATACCAAACCCTTAAACCTCAAACCCTTTTTTACCGTTTCCAAACCTTCGTAGAGTTGAGAGAGAAATCTGGCCGCGAATTCTTCAGGTGCAACCGTTCTCCGAATCCACCACTCAATCTTTCTTCCTCGTAAGTAATCGGGTGTTTTCTTCCTCATCTCCTCTTCGTTTTTTTCTTTCTTGGTTTCTCGAATAAAATGACCACTCGAGAGTTCGGGACCCCGCCGTCCCATAGAATTAGGAGACGGGAGCACTCCCGATCCGCTTGCGCTTGTAAACGGACAGGGGGATATTTAGGAAGGCAGGCTACGGGTGGCTTAGATTATCCTCGAGTGCTTCCAAAGATTTCGCGAAAAATCCCAATGGGGGCCTTTTGTCCCACCCCTTGGCCAAGTGGGAGGCCAAGGATAAAAGGGTAAAAAGGAACGGTGATGTTTTTGGTGTCGGGGATACCAAGAGGGCCGAGAAATTTTGTGATGGGGTTTTTGTGTGTGTTTCCCCGCGAGAGAGGCTCGGCTCGAACGCCATTGAACTAGTGAGGAGAGCGATTCGCGTCCCCGAAGTAGTTTGTGATCGGGAAAAGTGCGAACCGATGGATCCCGAACAAAACCAACGCCGCGCGGCACCGGGCACGTACTTGAATGACCCTTTAGATGTTCTCGCCCATAAGGACCATCTTTCCCCCGCCAGGCCCGCGGCCCCTAGGGCGAGGACAATTGAGCCGAGCAGAGCCGAGGAACCGGAGCCTCCGAACTTCTGAGACTACCGGATCCGGTGAGGTCAATCGAGATGGCCCCCGCCCGTGGTGACCCCACCGGCCTCTTTCGCTCCTCGAGCTCTGAGACCGAAGAAGATGACCAAGGAGAGGGGGATAGGAGGGTAGCGGGGACCTCCAAGAAGGCCGCCGAGACCACCAATATAGTGGATGCCTTCGAGAGCTCGACTCCGAGGAGGAGGAGGAAGTGATTGTGGCCCCCGCCCGAAACAAAGGCAAGAGGCCGCCTAGGGAGGCGAATCCGGCCGCGGCCGTAAGAAGGCCAAGGAGGTGGCCACCATTGATTTGGGAGGAGGACATATACGAAGTGTATAATGTGGACCGCAACGCCTACCGTGTCCGCACCTTAGACATATTCATCTCAAGGACAAGGACAAACCGCGGCCGAGACAAGAGCCGATGTCCGCGAGGACAATAGGGCCTCGCATTTTTTATGGAGCCCAGCTTTGAGAACGGATTGAGGCCGCCCCCGGACCCCTTCTTCTATTTCTTTCCTCGGAGTTTAATTCCCGCCCGCCCTACGCACTCCGACTCCCAATGCCATCCGGGCTATTGTCTCCTTTATCGCGGTCTGCAGATTCCAAGGCTATGAACCTACCCCGGCCGGGCTTTATGCTTACTACCGTAACTGCATCGCCCGCAATATTTTGAGTTTGAAGGCTAGGAATTATTCTACCCGAACCTTCTCTCCTCCTCAAATAAATTTGACCAATGGAACCAGAGGGACATCTTGGTCATCGAGTCTAGGTTCGATGGCCCTTCTCAAAACCCTCAAATCCAAATTCCGATGAAGGCGGCCGCGAGTAGCTATCCGCACCCTTTCCTTCCGCTGAGCGATGCTCTCGCGCTGCGCCTAGAGAAATACCTCCGGCCCAAGATTCGGGAGAGCGGGGATGAGCCCGTATATGACGTGGGCGCCATAGTGGAGGATGAGCTCCCTACCGATCTACTCGGGGTGGCTCGCAGGAGGGCGCCCCACATGCCCCTGCAGTAGTAATAGAGCCTCCCGCCCCGCGACCCCGATTGGCGGGTGCACGAACATTACCGCCCGAGGCGCACCGTAAGACCCGTATGCTGGGCGCCGAGTGCGATCCCCCGAAATAATTGGTCTCGATTCCTCTATGAAACCTGTTTGCCAATTTACTTTGCTTTTGATTTTTCGAACCGCTTTGCTAACCATTTTTCTTTCCCTCCAGAGTAGATCCGACTGCATACAACTTCTCGATGGCTCCTCCACTAAGCGCCGCTTCAACCGAAGGCCAAGAACATGAAGGCCAACAAAGAAGCGCCCGAAGAGTGCGTAATGAGATGGGAGGGGTTCCCACAAAAGACAAGACCGTGCCGTTGCGAGCAGAAAACCGGGGATACTCTACCCGCCTCCCGAATTATTCTCAAGACCGGAATCTCGCTCCACCTCCCCGGGTCCTCCTCCACCCAATGCTGTCCGGCATCATCTCCCGGCCGCACTATTGCTCTCCGGCACACCGGGAGCACCCAAGAAAAGGACTGAGAGAGAAGCTGACCTGACGCACAGGGAGAGGTCTTCGAAGACCCAAAAAGTGGGGGATACCTCTACTCGCAGCCCCCCTGCTGCTGACACCGCCTCTACCACCGCTCCCCCCATCGCGGGGACAATTTGCTCGGTTGCCTATCCGATTTCTTCCCTGGCCACCCGCGAGGAGGCATGGGAGAAAAGGAAGCAGGTGGGGGACGTGCTCCGCCATTACCTGGGGTAGATTCGTACGCCTCCGGGCCTCGCCCAAAATTCTCGCCGCGGGCATTGGGCCGATCAACCGGCTCTTTCGCTCGACTTCTACCACCAGGTGGCGGAGAAGGAGAACCCGTCAGCCTTGATGGGGGATATTGGGGTTGCCCTTACTGAGGTAGGGACCTTTCTTCCGGCTTCCTCACCTAGCCTTTGATTTTCCACCTAATTCTGACTTTCTTCCTCGCAGGTGGGCAACAAGGCAATGAGGCTCCGGGAGACTTGTGACAGTCTGTCCGCTGAGATTGCCAGTAATACCAAGGACTCCGCGGGCAAACTCCGCGAACCGGAGCAGCCTGTGAGAAGGCGCGGTACTCGAGCTCCCTCCCGGATGCCAAGGAGAAGGAATTCGCGACCATGGAGTCCGATCTCGGGCAGTGGCTTCCAGCGGGTTACCGAGCCGGAGCAGAGCCTAGAAAAGGCAAAGTGGTCGGGCTGGAATGAGCTCCGCGGGCACAAGACCAAGCCGGAGCAAAGAAATGAAGAGCTCGCAACAAAACTGGGAGCCGCGGAGGAGTCGGTCAAACTCCCCGGGAGGCTAAGGCCGATGAGCTCTCCGAGAAACCGCTACCCCTTACGCAGCTTGAGCCGAGAGGGAGAGGATGCCGGCCGAGGCTCGCGAGGAAGCCAGAGGAGTATAAGAACTCCGACTCGCCTCACCGCGGAGTGCTTGGCCCAAGATGAGGCGGTGTCCGGACACGTATCCGGAACTTCGCGGCCACGGCATGTTCTCCGTGCAGCAGCCGGCCGTAATTGGCTCACCGGTTGCTACCGATACGGAGTGTGTGCCCGGCATGCGCTAGTTCCTCTCGTCCGAGGAAGAGGTCAAGGGGTTGGATCTCTCTCAGCCGCCTCTCTCGCCCGCGGCCGAAGTGACCGCCTCGGACCGATCTCCGAACCGGATGCTCCGCGCTTCGGGGACAACCCTTTATCTCGGGGACGCCCCGGCTCAGGTTCTTCCAGGGGGCCACTCGGGAGATCTATTCCCCGGCTCAAGCGCCCTCCCGGCCTCACTCTCCGCCGAACAACAAGCCGCTCCTACCACCGAGGTGACTCGAGACCACTGCTTTCCCCAACTCCGGACCCGGCGGGCACAGGGTGCGGCCACCACCGAGGAGCCCAAGGAGAATGCTCCCTTAGTATAGGATTTTTGTTTTTTCTTTTTGTAATAGTTTAGGACCCTTTGTAATAGTGTAGGAATTTTGTAGATACTTTTCATCATAAATAGGAAGCATTTTTCTCCCTTTCGTCTCGTACTTTTATCTTAATTGCTTTGTCTCGTAGGCTATTCTCGAGTAGTTCGGCAATTTTCGAGCACCTTAGTACTCGTGCATTCTTGCCTATTACTTTTTCCAGCGTTTTGACTTGCAATTAACTTTATATTTCCTTCCGCTGACAAGAGCTTTAGTAGGCCCTCTCGCCCGCATTTTTTTTGAGTTTTCCTAACTCTTTATTCAAAACCCTTAGGTTTTTTGTGAGAGTCGCCTTATTCTTCTATGATCGCGTTTGTTTAGCCTTGTGGCAAAGTTAGGGTCTTGACCCCAGCTTTGTCTATTTGGCTTTGTTAAACTAGTTTGATCACTCTCATCCATTTACACTTATTCCCACTCGCATGAGCCGTGGGTGTAAGTCAAAAGTAGCCAAGGCAAGCATACTTTCATGTGGCATGCATGTGGCCGTGAGGCTATTGTCCGCGCAAATGTAAAGGTAGGAGCATATTTTAGCATAGAGGCCCTTTAACCCCCGGCATCTCGTATCCCCTTATTGGAGGTTCTCACTTATTTGACCCTTTATTCAAAACTCCCTAAGGTTTTTCGTGAGGGTCTCGTGGCGATCCGTGAACGGGCTTATATGTAGGCCTTTGTCACATACAGCATGCGAGTAACGGCCCTAACGAGGTCCTTCGCGCAATTAGTGGGTCCGGACTTCAGTGTCATTGTCCCCACTAGAGTCCGTAGTGCACGGCATCATGGCCTTTGTACCTACGTTCATCTATATCCACTTATTTTTGGTGGTGTCACGCGAGCAGTGAGAGAGTCCTCCCCGCGATCACGCACGGATCGTAATGGATCTTTGTACATATATAGGCATGCGGATCCTTAGATCTTTGCGCATCGAAGTAGGAGCCTCATATGTTGGCTCTTGAACTCACCGGCATCCGAACGCGGCATCCACCTTAGCTTTCGAGGTCATGGGAATTGATTTTTGCATCAAAATATGATGATAACTTCTTCCTTATATATATATAGTCTATACTCCTTCCAAAATTACAAAAGACTTCAAAAGAAGTATCTCTTAAGGTGGTCGCTATTCCAGGAGTGCTTAAGCTCTTCTCCCTCTTTTGGTCGCAACATATAGGTGCCCTCTTCGACTATCTTTGTGACCTCACATGGACCTTCCCATTTCGGGATAAAGCTTGTTGAAACCAGGCTGGGTCAGTCCTCGACTTCTACGCTTCGAGTACCCGGGCCTCCAACCGAAAAACTCCTCTTATTTACTCTTTTATCATGATGCTTCTTCGCTTTTGTTTGTAGTTCACCATTTTTTCATGTGCCCGCATTCTCTTTCTTCGAGATCGTCTGTGTCACATCTTCTCGTTTGCCTCGCTTTGAGACTCGTCGAAGTATGTGACTGGTACGAGGGTAGGGCTACCTCAACCGGAGCCATTGCCTTCCGACCCATACGTGAGCGAGAAGGGAGTTTCTCCCGTTGAATTTCTTATCGTGGTGCGGACAACCCACAATGCGATCCGAGCTCGCCCAACCAACGCCCTCCTCGCCCTTCCAAATTTTTCTTTAAGGCAAGTAGGGACTAGCTTGTTCTGCAAATTTCCTCGCCTTGACCATTTCCCGAGGATAGCAATCAAGGACTTACGGTGTTGCACCTTCATTCTCACACATTCAAGCAGCTGAATTTTGCGGAGAATTGGGTGCCATTATATGAAATTATTGCTGGGGAACCCCAAATCGACAATAGATGTGGTCGTGGACAAAACCGATAGTGTTATCCTCGGAAATAGTGGCCAAGCCCTTTGCTTCCGTCCACTTGGTAAAATAATCCACGCCACCACGGCATACTTGATGCTTCCTCTAGCAGTTGGAAATGGTCCAATAAGATCTATCCCCCACGTATCAAACGGCCACGCATGGTACTACCAAAGTCTCGCTTCCGTCGATGGTAGTCTAGGGATGTCCGCAAATCTCTCGGCACTTATCACACTTTTCTAACATACTCCCGTGCATCCCTTCTCATTGTGGGCCAAAAGAATCCTTGGAATTTGATCTTGTCCGAGAGGGTGCGAGCACTGGATGTCCGCCACAAACTCCTTCATGAACCTCATAGAGTAAGTTGGGTGACCATGTGAGTCTTAACACATCTTAGTAAAGGCTTGGTGAATGATCGCCGAAAAGCACCCCATCGAGGACGAGGTATTTCGCGGACACCGTTCCGATGGCTCTAGCCTTTATCGGATCCTCTGGGAGGGTTTGCTTCTCGATGTAATCCTTCATTTCATCCACCCAAATTCCCTTACTTGATCCTCAATATTGTTTATCTCGTATTCGATCTATAAGCAGTCTCTCCGTGAATTCAATCCGGCACTTTGTCTCCAACTCACCAATTTCTTGCTCGGCTATTCTTGAGAGGAGGTCAGCTTCCACATTGTCCTCTCTCATGACTTGGTTCAGCTCATAGTAAGTGAAATTTTTGATGAGGGTTTTTGCGAGGTCACAAAGATCGAAGTTAGTACCGGGTCGATAGTATCATACTCCCCTAATTTGATTAACTATGAGCCGAGAGTCACTATTGATCTCAATATTCCGAACTCCCAAGTCTCTTGCCGCTCCATGCCCGCTATGATCGCTTCATATTCAGCCTCCCGATTGTTTGATGCCTCGAACTTGAACCTCAAGGCCCTCATGAATTTCTCCCGCAGGTGCAATCAGAAGTATGCCCGCTCCACTGTGATTAACCTGCTCGTGAGCCGTCCACATATAAAATCCACACCTCTTCCGGACGCCTCCCTTGCTGAACAATTTCGTGCTTGGGCTTTTGGGTCATCTTCTGATTCCCGCCGCTTTCTTTTTCCGAGGTCGCTCTCCGCTAATTTGAATGATGATTCTACTACAAAATCAACTAAGGCCTCGCGCTTTGATTGTCTTTCTGGGAGTAGGTGATCCGGAACTCGGTGAGCTCTATAGACCAAGCTAGCATTCTCCCCGAGGACTCGTTTATGTAAAACCTTTCTAAGCGGGGCCTCGCTTAGTACAGCTTATAGGATGTGCGTAAAAGTGCAGGCTCTAATTTTCGAGCGTATACAAGCAAGGCGTAAGCTAACTTTTCTATATTAAGATAACGCCCTTCTACGGCGACAAAGGCCTTACTTACATAATAAACCGGCTGGGAGTTATTCTCCTCCCTTACAAGAACACCAAGCACGCGCATCAAGAACCCGCTAAATACGTAAAAGCTCTTCCGGCACCGGCCGCCGAGCAGAGGTGGTCGCCTCGAGGTATGTCTTGACTTCTTCAAAAGCCCGATGGCACCTGCTCCATGTAAATTCATCGCCTCTCTTCCTTTCGAGAGTTTTGAAGAAGGAGGCATCTCTCGCCGACCGCGAGATGAAGCGGCTGTGCGGTGATGCGACCATTGAGTTTTTGTACATCCTTCACAGCAGTGTGAGGTTTCATGTCTAATAGGGCCTGGATTTTCTCTCGGATTAGCCTCTATCCCTCTTTGTTGACCATGAATCCGAGGAACTTGCCCGCCTTGACCCCGAAAGCGCACTTAAGGGGGTTTAGCTTCATGCCGTTATGGCGCAAGTTTTTGAAGGTTTCCTCCACATCGAGCTCGTGGAGTTTTCCTTAGTTTTTATGACCATGTCGTCAATGTAGGCCTCCGCATTTCTCGCCTAGCTGGTTTTTAAAGACCAGATTGACCATGCGCCGATATGTGGCCTCGCATTTTTAGCCCAAAGGGCATCATAGTGTAGCAAGATGTCTCGCCCGCAAAGCAATGAAGGCTACAGAGCGGACATCTTCGTGGAGCCATCCGGATCTCGGCGGTAGCCTGAGTAGGCATCAATGAAGCTTAGAACTCGTGGTCCGGCTATAGAATCCACCAATCTGCCTATGAGGAAGAGGGAAGCAATCTGGGGCATGCCTTGTTGAGATCGGTGAAGTCAACGCACATCCTCCATTTGCCATCAGATTTCTTAACCATGACCACATTGGCCACCACTGGGGTAGGAGATCTCCTTTATTATCCCGCTTTAGCAACTTTTCCACCTCTTCCTTGATGGCAATCTCTTTCTCCTGGGAGAAATATCCTGGATTTCTCTCGGTGAATGTTTTTGAAGGAGGGGTCATCGTTGATTTTATGGAGGATCACGTCCCCGCCGATGCCTTGCATATCTTCCACCCTCCAAGCGAACACATCGCAATTTGCTCTAAGGAACTCAATAAGTATCCTTCTTTCCTCGCGGTGAATTCTCCACCTCCAACCTTTGAACCGTTTGCTCGGGGAAGTGGGGGGGATTGATTACCACCTCCCTCGAGCCTCGCCGTTAGGTTGAAGGCTGGGCCGCCGATTTCACGTATTGTGCAGGGAGTCACATAACAATAGTTGGGGCCGAGCTTCCGGGGTCGTTGTTGCTCATTGAATATATGCGATATCACTGGCCAATTTCCTCTCTATTCCTCGATCAATATATCCTCCCCTCAACAGTGGGCAAACAATCCGCTTTGATTTTCTCGCTCATTTTCGAGCTCCACCTCGCTGGGAATGGAAAGCAAAGCATGCTAACAACAATAAGTACGGGTAAGGCGGCGGGAGCGCAAGGGCTTTCCCCTTTTTTTGACTTGTCCTCCCGCCTCTCTTTCCCTCTATATTTTGTCCTCGCCCTCTATCATCGGCGGTGCGGTATGTCCGGCCTTTCTCGGTTTCTTTTCCTTTTTTTCCTCCAAAGGCTCGGAGGAATCTCCCTGGGCCGGTTCTTGATGGTAGCAACCCCGCCTCTGGTGTTAAATTTCACCCGGGTGGGGGACGCGACGCAACTATTCCCCAATTCCGGCCTCGAGCAAACTTACGCCGAGTAATTTGGCATTGTATCAAAGGAAGATCGACTCACCACGAAAGTTATCTTGGCCGTCTTCTCGTACGGGTTTTTTTCTCCAATAGCTACGTCAAACTGACAATCGTCCCCTTTTACTCCTTACAAGGCTGTAAGCTCAGTGAAGCCTTCGAAAGCATGCCCGCATATGGAGTGAGATGTGGAAAGCTTCCGTCATTCTCATTCCAATCAAAGGGTAGAGACAGAGGTGTCGCGCATGGGGCCCAAAAGATCTACCAACACACGCCTATGTTTGGCTGCTCTGGGCCGATTCTCATTCTCGAGGGTGAGCTGGCCGTGCTGGGTGGGAATGAAAAAGGGTGGAGGCAAGTTCACTCCTTTGGAACCCACTTTCCAGCCTCTCTTCCTCCGGGCCGTGGCGGGGATGGAGAAACTCCTTCTCTCTAATGTCCGAATTTGGAGAGA